>JAVTVY010036979.1:0-17005 GCA_036873755.1 Hanleya hanleyi
ACTTTTATCTTCTCAACGTTATCAATGTATTTCTTCACAAATTTTCTTTTCTTTCAAACATAAAAGTCACTGCGACATGTTGGTTGTGCATATGCAGAACAAAAAAACCGCCCGTAATGGAAGACCATTAAATCAAACACAGTTACACGACTCCCTCAGGCTGAATGTCTTTGTTCTAATTTTTTATCATCCCTTTATTTTCAATGGCACGGAATACTTTCTACGTCGTTCGGCTCTGTATATAAAATAAGTTCAATTATTTTAAAGTGATCGTAAACCCTCAAGTAAAGTTTCCATCAAATGAAAGATCATAAACAATGTGGGAAACTATTTATTGTAATTTTTTACGATTTTATTACGTAGAGTAAACTGCAAATAAAGCACGGTATTCTATGGTGGTCTGTTGCAATCATACATTCTCGTCTCGCGAGACTCCCTACTGCGAGAAAGAGTCTCACGGGTAAATGGGAGCCATCCCCCCAAAATTTGGGGGGTGAGTAGGCGGCGTATGATTTTCGCCTGTTTGTATCCTGCTGACTCCGCCGAGTTAGAAGCGAATTGCTAAACATAACGTGGGCTATATAATTGGGAAATGGCTCTTTCCGTTTCGGAGCATATCAATCGCGAACAAATTATTGTCGGTATGTATACTTGGCCGTGAAAGCGAGTTATCTAATACAGGAAGTAGTTCGCGGGTAGACACGAGAATGAATAGTCCCGGTCGAGCGAGTGATGTCATGCTGCCTCGCTTTGAGATTGGAGATTCAAAAATGTCACCAGTTTACATGAGAGTCGCTTTGGTCTCCCGCGGGTAGACAAGGCTCTCTTTGAGAATGGCAATCATATTTAGGTTCGGTGACGTCACACTGCCTTAAAACATATATTTCAAACTTTGTATGCACTTTCCAATGCTTGATTCAAGCTTAAGGTTTGTATACTTTGAGTTCCAACACAGACTCACTGTTCCAATGTGCATGTTTCGCCAAAATCTGGGAGATGGTAACTCATAAATGTCAAGACAATTTGAATCTTGCATTTAATTTCCCAGATTTTGGCGAAAAATGCACATTGGAACGGGTCTGATTTTTTTATAGTGTACAGCAATTTAATCCATTGTTCCATCGTATAAAAACAGTGAAGATGTTTGGTATTGAATTATGAACTGTATTTGCCTCGGTTGTGAGAGTTTACCGTGGGTAGTAGTAAAAGAGCATCTGGGGTCGCATTGACCTCAAAAATTTGCATATGCCTTCTGTGACGTCACTTCCGGTTCCGGTCACCTGACCGGAAGTGCCCTTTGACCCCTGCGCATGCGCACAATACCGGATATTGGTACGCAGAGGTCAAAGGATACTTCCGGTCACGTGACCGGAACCGGAAGTGACGTCACAGGCGTCATATGCAATTTTTTTTAGGTCAATGGGGTCCCAGAAGCTCTCATATTCAAAAAAAGAACCAAAAAGCACATTGTTGTGATAAAAACATATTTTATTTTATAGCAGAGAAAACAACATATATACAACAGTTATTCACCCTTATTATTGGTTCATCTATATTTGAGCGTTTATAGAACAGATATACAACAAATATCTGCAGTGAAAGTCCATCTGTAGCATATTTATCACTCTAAATTATCCAAATACGTTTTGTGTCACACCATCGGGGAGAACAGTTATTCACCCTTATTATAAATTCATCTATACCTGCACTGTAAGTTCATCGTTAGTATATTTATCACTCTAAATGTTCAGAAACGTTGTGGTCACACCATCTGGCAGAACTTTGCGATTGGGGTAGAAAAAGGTGAAGGCATCCCGCTGCTGGGTGTAGGAGCGCATCTGGTTCTCGACGACTCGGAAACCCTTGTTAGTTCTACTGGCACTGGCCTGGCTCTGGAGTACATCGAGGTACAGGGATTTGATTATGTTGCTGTTGTCTCAATCACAATGGTACGTTTTTGAGCACAGGGCGATCATGGCCTCACCCTTCCACTCGAGTTTGAAGAGGCCGGGGGTCCTTTTACCATAGTCGTGATTGTCTTTTCTCGATAGCCATTCATCTCGTTCCGCTTAATACTGAGCTCGTAGTTCCGGTTTCACTAGCGACTCCCAATCCGGGTTGGAGAAGGCCATGTACGCGGAATCCGTATCCATTTCCATCAACTGCCAGTCTGATTGGTCGAAATACACACCCATAAAGTCGTACAAGAATTGTAGCATCCGCAGTTTGGCCATCTGGTACACCATACACCCGATTTGTAGCGGCAGGTGGTACGTGATCGTCGTTTTGGCTGAAGTGACTTCGTAGGTGGTGTCGTCAATGGGATCCGCCTTGCGAAACAAGGGTGAGTTAATGCGTTTGCAGGCTTGTTTGGTGGTACAAATCTCACTGTTGACGTGGCGGTCCTGGTTGGGGACGGTTTTACCATAGCCACTCCTGCCAAGCAACTTCATCGATTCCCCGATGATAGCTTTACTGGAGTCGGCGTCTCCATGGCGACGAGCGGTGGTCACGTCCTGGAAATTTCTGGAAACAAGCCTCGGATGTGAATTCCATCACTTGACAGATTTTGGTGACTTCCAGTCCGTCACTCAGGTACCAGCGCAGTAGAGGAGTGCCCAACAGGATCTTCTCGCCAAACATACTACCGATTAACATACGCTGGGGGTGTTTCAGTACATTATGTTCTTCGGCATACGCCCGTATGGTGGGATGGGCGGGCATTCGGCGAACTTCGCTTTCAGGTGGTCAGGAAGTGAAGATCACATTCCAACAGTGCGTACGATGTCGGCCATGGTGATAATAATCCGGCAATCCAGCAGCCGATCGTTAGCGTGTAGAAAGGTGTACGACTCGGGCTGACGGCGTTGCATCTGGTGGAACTCACATTTCCATAGTTGTACATAGGCGTAGCCCAACCCCTGGATGTGGTCACGGTTCTGATCTACTTCTTGGCGTAAGGCGGCCGGGGTCAGTCCACGGCGCTCGTTATAGCGCCCTCCTGCGAACGAACACTCATGGCCGTGCCAAAAAGTCATGGAACTGGAACACGGTCGGTATTTTATTGATTATGGCGAATACGTCCACAGGAAGGCGCCGATCTCCAATTCGTTTTTCCGTGTGGTTGCCTTGGTGACGGATGGTGACACCTCGTCGCTGACTTCCCCAATCCAGCCATTGTTCTGCTACATGTTTTATAGAACGTTATGCTTTGAATTCCTGCCAGGCAGCCACTGCGTATAATGACCGGCCGGCATGGATTTACCCAAACACGATAGGTAGAGGGCATTGGCGTCGAATCCGATTATTCTGACACAGTTTTCCTGCTCGAAGGTGGGTCAGCTCTTTCTTTTGGTACCGATGGAATATAATACTGGGACCGCCCACGATATTTCCTTTTAAACAGTCAAACATTTCGGCGTCATTCTGTTTGATGAGGACGAAGAAGGTAGATAAATCCTGGGACAGATACCGCAGGGTCAAACTGGGGATGCTTACACATTCTTTAAACACGTCGACTCCCATATCTCGGTAGAAGGCGGCCATTTTGTCCGTAGCTTCGAGAAAAGGGACGACATCCAGATTGTTGTAATAGACGAGGAAATCCCCACACCTGTTGGAGTTCAGTATAGAGAATGTCGGTTAACGCTTCTCGTTGCAGAAGTCCTCTTGGAGTGGCAGTTGCGCTTTGTCCAGACGATCATGGAACGCAGCCTTTCCTCTGGGCGCAGTCATAAGCTTTTACCCACTGGTCATAGCTGTAATTCGGTGCCAGGTAATTTCGTACGTCTAAAAGCGGAGAGAAGTCGTCGATAGAGCGACGTGGTTGTTCGTCTTCTTAATGATGCGTTTGATGTCCCCGGCTTTGGCTAGGTAGGGCTACAAGAATTCTTTGATCAAGTTCAGATCTTACCTCCCGGAATTGAACCCGAGGACGGGTAATTGGTTCATATATTCCAACAAACACAGTTTTAGTTTCTGGGCATAGAGTTTAGGGAGTTTGGGTTCCTCACTTTCGGTGTTGTCTTCCGTATCGTCGGTGTCGTCGTCGTCGTCATCCTCGGTGTCAGTCTCCGGAGCCGATGTAATACGTGCATCAAGTGCCGCTAATACATCACGGTAGATCGTGGAGGCGAGATGTGCCGCACTGGCCTGACAAAGGGTCTCCAGGTAGTCTAGCATCCGTGTAATTAGTTTATGGGGGTCAACATTAGAGACGAAACAGACCGGAACGGTCTCATACCCGGCACACTGGTCTGGATACTCACACTCAAGGGAATGTAGCGTTGGGTCCATTGGGTTTTGGCCGATACCTCCTCCATGGGCTCTAATATGACTTCAAAATCGTAGCAGGCTCGGTACGGAAAATAGCGGTGGTCCATGGGAGCGTCAATGCCTTCATCCGCCAGCTCTTCAAATATGGTGGATGTGTTGTGGAAGACACCGCTAGGGAATTTTCGTTTGCTGGTATTGTCACAGGTTTTCTCGTGACGGTGTATGTTGGACCAGCGATCAAACAGGCGATGGCATTTACTACAGTTTACGACTGGGCATAGATATTCATGTCCGTAATGTACGAGAAATGCCCGCCACTGCCCGTCTGGTACAAATTCAATTTCATGGTTGTGTTGTACTTTCCCGGGAAACGATGCGCGAGGCGAGCTACGAGTAATGGGGCGTCGGTGCTGTCATCCTCCACGTGTTGGGCTAGACTGTACACGACAATATTACCCTGAAACAAGCTTTCACCACACCCAGTTGTGATAATAGGGCCCCGCGGAAGTCCTGATATTTCATGTTCTGTTCACGTAAATAGTCCTGTCAGTAGTGGTAGGCAATTCGATCACAATCTTTGGGTTGGGCCTGATCGAGATGTATAGCCATGCAGCGAAACAAGCATTTCCGATCGGTGTAAGGCCCGTGACTCCCACTCACTAAGGCCTGCATGACTTTCCGGATTTTCAGCCAGGGCAGTGAGTTGATGGGGGCGCCAATGGGGTGGTCGATAATTTTAGTCATGTAAAACGTAACATTCGTCGTCATCTCCACCTGCCATTTGGTGTTGGGGCGTTGTTGTCGGGCCCATTTCAAGGTATCCAAGGTCTCTAGTTGGTCCAGTACCGTGTCCAGCGACGGCCGATCTGTAATGGTGAAGGGCTGCCTGGTCGAACACAAGGGTATTGTGACTGGGGTAAAAGTACCGGAGCTGGTCTGTCTCTTTATGCCGTAATAAATACTCAAAGGTGATATTTAATTTGAAGGCCGTGGCTTGGTCGTTGAAGATGGCTTCCACGTAGCTGCGTAAGCGGGTGTTATCTTCTAACCGGAAATTGTACAAGTCCAATATAGGGCGGTGGTGGTGAAAACAGTGCCGGATAGTAGGCCAATGACGTTGGTACATCCTACGCACAGCTTCCTGTATCGGTAATAGTTCTATGGGTGGTTCGCCTGGATCTGTGGTAGAATTGTCCTCCGCCGTGGTGGGGGCTGCATTCCGGGTCAGCGGTGATCGTTCACGTTGCATTTTTGAAATGGTCAGTACTCCCCCGACTCTAACTTTCCACTAAGTCCAAGCGATGAGCACGCCGTAAAGCATCTATATGTTGCTGTCTACAGGCCCCGTCCCTTTTTAGCCGGTACTAGGTATCAGTGCACTCGTAGATCTGTTTTCTTTGGTCGTACGGATGAAGTGTCCTGACGTAATCGACGACCTCCTCGGTTACTCCAAGGTACCGTACAAACGGTCGCCAGTACTACCCAATGGACTGCGCAATAAAGTCGGCTTCTCGGGCGAGTGTATCGACACTGAGAACTGCACTGACTGGCTCCGTGTAGCGTGGTGTGTAAGATTTGGAACTCGTAATGTTGTGCAACATGGTATCGCCTCAACTTTCAAAAAATAAATACAGGGTTCAGAATTCCGCCCGTTTTATAGCTGCCGGTTCCTGGCACGCTGCCAAAAATGTGTGTTTCTTGGAGAGAGGGAAATTGACTCTAACACTGCAATACAGGGCTGTACAACGCTGAAAAAATTACAGAGGCCACGTCGCGTCTAATATAAGGTTTGGTGAAAATTATGGAGCGACGTTTGCAGGGCAAGGGTCATTTCTTTCTTTTCAAACGCGAAATCTGCGAAAATTCTCAACAAACACAGTTTTGAGCGACCTGCTTGGATTTGATTGGTTAACACTAGAATCCCAACCGCGGCTTGAATCCCACCGTGAAATAATAAAGTATAACTCCCAATGTATTCACTGAAACGGGAAGGGGTTTATTCCCGGGGAAGTCTCAATTCTAAAAAAATGGGAAGGGGTAGGGTGGAGGGACTGTTTACCCCACGTGACCCGAACTGTGTTTGTTATAAATCAGACACGATCAGCTGATTTATGTAAACAAACAGATCTATATTTAGAGCCTCGCGTGCACTGAACATTTGTAGCACGCGCTCGTTGATATTAGCGTTCCTCCGACGTAGAAATCTGCGATTGTGACGAAGAATTTCGCTACCATCCCTCAGTAAATTGTAAGTTCATCACGGAGGGAATGCATATTGCATAAATCCCTGTAGGAAATAGGAAGTACACACATAAGAGAATATTGTGCTTGATTGTTATATTCGAGTCGGCTTTTCGTGCATTATCATTGCAGCCTATACTAAAGCAGCTGTCAACTTCGTTTTACTATGTCACAAAAATTGCTCGTATGAAGTATTTTCCTACGAAGTAGGCTACAGATCGCAAATTGTCCGGTAATGAGTGAGTGAGTCAGTCCATCCGAATCCTTTCGTCGGCAAAATAAGGAGAACCGTTGACATTAGAACCTTGATTTTTGGCATGAACGTGCATTAGGGCATTGTTACCAGCAAGTTCTGATCTGAAATAATTCTGATTTAAATTAGATTGATAATTAACACTTCAGTATATTGTTATACATGTAGCTATATGTGGACTATAGCCTTTAACGTGTATCAGCTTCAAATTCAGGTCAAATTACCCAGAGCTAAAAATACCCTGTCCCACTGTATGTCTTTGTACCGGTTATGCTCAGGAGAATGACATAGAATAATTATTATCTTGTGCAGAGAAGGTGTTGGTCTGGAGTTGAATTACCGTAAACTACATAAATGCTACCTTTCTACTATAGTACTATATATAAAAATTTGTTGTATTGTTGGGAAAATAATGCGATTCAAAAAGTTGTTTTGATCCTGGACAAGGGCACTGAAAACCATTAAAGATATGTAAATGTATTTTCACACGTAAAGCTTGAAATCTACTGAACCTATATTATTCAATCTGTTTCCTTTAATTAAAAAATTGTAAAATTAAATCGGCGACCGTTATTTATTTTGGAATGAAGGCGCATTAGGAGACTGTTACCAACAAGTTCTGAGCTGACCTACTTTTGATGAACATTTCTGCTGATTTTTGATGAAAATCACTGGCGATTCTGACTTGGGCGATGCCCATCTTAATATAGGCAGGATTTCAACTGGGGGTGGGGATTTCCAAGAGTTCAGTTCACGTTCGAGTCCTAATGCCTACTGTACTTCGTAGGTCCTGTGACGTTAGTCACACTGCTCATGTATCAATAAGTTCATGACAAATTCAACTAAGGTTAGAAAGTATATATAGTATACGATTTAGTCATGAAGTTTCAGCACGTAAGACAATGATTGTTGAGATATGGATTTTTGAACTTTTGAACGTTTCTGACTTTTCTGACTTTGAGCGGACGAAATGCTTCGATATTTTTAGCCGTATAATGTTCATTTGTCGCGACGGAAAATCGCTAATTTATCATACTTAGAGATTTATTCCTCAAGACAACCTTGCATTCATTGAAAATAAAGTTCTTCAAGCTTACCTTGCTGCCTGAGAGGTGTTATTTTTCTATAGATCGGCATTTGTTCCCGCCGATGTGGTGTGCAAGTCATGCCTAATTATTCATGTAGATTTGCGTGCACGTGTGTCGCACATCTCGAGAGCGAATAACTTTTCCATCCTCGTCTATAATGTGTCCTTCTTGCAATGTAAGCATATCCATGGAAAGATCAGGATACAGGCTTTCGAATGATATCTGGTTCCTCCAATGATTCTTCGGAGCTGTGATGTATTTTTGCCGACACTGACTGACCTATACCAATTTGGTTAAAATTAGAATCCCGCAGTTATGTCCAAGCATTGGGCATTGATGGCCACTTGTTCAAGCTCGAAACCTATTGTACAGAAAACAGGGTTTTGGGTGAGATCTCATTTTGTTTTTTATTCAAGAACCATAATTAAAAAAAACCCACAACAACGTGAGAACATCCACGTGAAAACTGAAGCCCAGAACGGGGCTTGTATATTGAAATGGTTAGAACTTAAGCCCAGAGCGGGGCTTGTACATTGAAATAGTCTGCGGCCCAGTCGCACACCAGTACATCTCGGTCTTCCGCCTGGGGGTACTCGTCAAACATTTGTACGATAGTGGGTAGCGTCCGTCCCCGGCAACGGTGGTAGAGGTAAAACAAGCAGTACTGGCCGCACACGCTACTGCTCTGGCTTTGCAAAGCTTGACTGTTCCATCCAAATCGGTATGGAGCGGTAGCAATCCGTACGGATCAAAGTATTTGCCCTGCTGTTCTGTCAAGTACACGGCCACCCAATGTTGACCGGGACGATCCATCGGGTCCGTGTTCAGCACGTAATCGGCCAGATACACACGGTCTACCGGGAACACATCTCGGGCGAACACCCCTTGAAAGACCATACGTGTCCCTGGGTCATTCTCCAATCGGTAATCTGGTCTGTATTCATGTTAGGCGGCAAAGTCACACAGGACGTTGCGCGCCTTGTCCACTTGAATGATGTCAAACTCGGCGTAGCAGATTACATAGGTGCTCCGAAGGGCTCGTGCAAAGTGGATTTCCAACCATAAGTTGCCTCGCCTGGCGAGGTCCAGCTGATGGTCGTTCTCTAAGGTGGGGGTCAAATCGAAACAGAACAACGTGTACCCGTTGGCGTAGTCCTCTCGACTGATCATATTCCCTTCAGCTGGCTGATTTGACCGGTCGCTGTAAACAGGCTCTGATTGGCTCGAATGGAATTCCTGCGCCCAAAGTTCGATGTTAAGGCCGTGGCTGGGACATGTTGTCCGTCCACATGCAGGGCCACAAAATTGATGCCGAAATGTTCAAAGTCAAACGGGTTATCTCGGTAGGCTCGGCTGAATCTAGTATTCTCCACACAGGCCAGGATCAATCCATTGGGCAATTCTCCCAGGAACAGGTTTTCTTTGTTGGCGCTCGTATTCCCGGCAGGCTCAGAGAACACTTCGATTTGCACACGTCGGTTTGGGAACTGGGCTGGTTTTGTTTCCATGGCCTTGAGATTGGACGGCTGGATTCGGTTTCACTTTTCGGACATACAGGACTGCGTCTTGGATGATGATCTTATAATCAGCTACATGCTCGTCTACGTCAGTGGCTATCAAGGCAAAGGTCGGGGCGCCCGTATCAGTCGGATTTTGATGGAGATCTTGCGCAAGAGGTATCGGTATTGCATGAAGAGGTCTGTGCAGTCGACCGATGGGATCGACCGAGCTGCCGTTCGCAGTGAAACCCCTCCGTTTGTTCCATCCAGCATTGGCGTTCTCCGTGCCCACGTGCTCGGGTGAGGCCCGGTAGAATAAGGGTCTGTCAACTGGGATTTTTTAGCCTCTCGTCCATGCGACAACAGCGTTTCAATGTAGGCTCGATAGGGGTGCGTGTTGGTCGAGTCACTGATGAGTTTGTCGCTGAGAAAAATATCCAGCTGTTAAAACATAAAATGCAGCCAGAGATTCGTCGGGCCCACCGTTGCCTGGTCGACGATTCTGGAGCCATCCCCATTGACGATCTTGGTTTTCAAATACAAGTACGTATGGGCTAAATTCACATAGGCCGTATCTGCATTGCTGATGGTGAACTCGATGGGCCCTGTTTCGTTGAAACTGCAGAGCGGTAGATGGTCCACCCATAATACATGTTCGGAACTGGTCTGTGTGGGCGAGACGGTCTACAAATCAAATGCACTTTTGGTGGAGGGGCAGGACACTGCGTAGAATAATGACATGTTTACGCAAAGATATCCCGGGTCTTCGATGTGCGTCTTCTGTGGGTCTGTCGTCGACTGGCGCGCTGTCTCGGCGGTGCAGGTCTTTTATTCCCTAAGGTTCGTTGTTTCGCTTTGGCGACCAAGACACCACCTGCTTCTTTGGCTCGGCGTTTCAATGCTTCTCGGATGAACGCATCTCCCAGGGCTTGCACCCCACTTCGGACCGCTTGTTTGCCGACCGATTTTACCCCACGCGTCACCAAGGGCAGGAACGTTTTGACGATGCTCCCGAATACATGTATGTTCCCCAGCCCATGTCTTCGTTGAATGTGTGTACCTGCAAAGACAGGAAAGCCCCCCCCCCCGGCCTGTTCTTTAATAGTCCATATAGCTGCGTGCATCGCACTCGTAAGGTACATTCATTATACAAAGTTGGGAGAACGTGCTTGTCGAAAACGAAGGTTGCCCGAGGTTGTCCGGTATCATCCCTTATATCGATGGAGATGTCACTGGTGATCTGTCACACTGGTTAAAGCTCTATGTGACCTGATCTCCGTAGTTCCCTTTCGCTGGACAGACGCGGAATAGGGGCACATCCGAATAGACACAGAGTCCATACAAGCCAGCCTGAAGATCTAGCATGGTCTTCCCCTGGAGCTGACCGGGCCCAACATAGTAATCCATCTCCAGTGCACACAGCTCCTTCAAGATCTTGCTGAAACGTACGGTCACATAGCTCTGGAGGATGATCAAAAACTTGTGATTCCACTCGTGGTACTCCATGTGCAGGTAATCCACAAACGGGAAGATACTTTTACCCGCAGAAGTCTTGCTCTTGATGAAGATACCCAACGCCTCACTGAATATTTTGGGTGTAGGGTACTGGCCTTCGGGAAGAGTGAACTTATAGGTCTTGCCTTCGTTTCCGACTTCGTACCACACCGTATCATGTTGCACGTTGTACCACGTATACGGGTACTGTATATCCACTAGGCCACACTCTCAACGTCCGGGGAGATGTAAGGGATGTGGCAGCTGCGTGACATAATGGGCTAAGCTGTTGTTTGGGAAACACCGCAGCCGAGCTGTCACTGGGTAGTGTGAGGTAAAACATGATGACTGAGCTTTCCTGCTGCCGCTGTTGGTTTTAATAGGGTTCCCAGGCCTTGGGAGCTTGTTCCCGGTGTCGTGATCGTCGCGGTGACTTGCTACGTTTCACGGCTCTGGAGAGGTGGGGTGCCTTGACCGGGGTGGTGTTTTGGGTGGTGACTCCGGTTCCCACTCGGCTCCCCAGGTCCGTGGGTGTCGAGTCCGTCGTTGTGAGTTGCGGGGTGCACGTATCGGCGATTGCTCGTCACGCTGCATCCAGGCCCAGCGCTGGGGATTCCCCACCAATCCTTGTGGAATATGCATGTCTTTCAAGCCTTGAGCAAACACCTACCTTCCTTGTAGATCCGTGCGCGACCTACGTTCACTAAATCCGTCATGTGGGTATCGGGAACCACGTGGTTCTGTACTAGTAGTTCGCCATGATCATTCCAGGTCATGATCGGATTGTCTTTCACTCGCTGTAATACCAGGCCAGCTTGTTTCTTGAACGACGCGGGTACACTCTTTCTTTAATTCAATTCAATATTATTTCACCAAAAACAACACAATTCGGTTGTTACAATATATTGTAATGGCGGGATGAAAACCCCAAGGGGCTTGTTTTATCCCAGTATACACGGTTCGAAAATTTCGATTTAATTACGGTGAAGTTTAATAAAATAATCTTTGTTCACCAAAGACAAATATAATCAAATAAACACATAAACGACAAACTAACACAAACACACATGTATATTGTGGCACGCAGTATCCAGGAATACTGTATCCCATGTTGCTGTATAGATCCAGTTTCCACGAGATACTCACAACTGAAACAAAACATTAAGTCAGTTACAATACGAAATGTCGGATATCACGTGACCGGACTAAGTTTTAATTCGCGACTTGAATAGCGAAGAGCGGAAGTACAAGATTTCAGCGGAGATGGC
This sequence comes from Hanleya hanleyi, assembly GCA_036873755.1. Classification (NCBI taxonomy): domain Eukaryota; kingdom Metazoa; phylum Mollusca; class Polyplacophora; order Lepidopleurida; family Hanleyidae; genus Hanleya; species Hanleya hanleyi. The sequence goes on from JAVTVY010036979.1 coordinate 12,119, forward strand.
AGTTTGTTCCAAATCAGAGGACCCTTTATTTTCGTGCTATAAAAAAAAGATAAGTCGGAAGAACAGGATTGCCGATAAAGATTGATATGTGTCTGCCTGGTCGGATAACGATGTATGGATGATAATTTACTGAAATATGTAAGAAAGGCCTGTGGCAATAAATCTTAATGATTAAAAAATTTATCAACGAATAAAAGGACTAAATAGTTATTTATTTCTTGTACCGACCGTATATTCAATTGACTAAACAGTGGTCGAGTGTGTTCATATTTTCCCGAAGACGTAATCAATCTAACAGCTATTTTCTGTAATATCACTACGGGCCTGAGATGGGTTGCCCCACACAATATTACAATATGATAAGTAGGAATATATCAGAGAGAAGTAAAGTATATATAGAGTTTTTTATTCAAACATTCTTTAACATGATGAATAATTCCAATATTTCTACTTACTTTTATTTTATTTTTTGGTTAATTCCTGAATATGTGTTGTCCACTTAAGTTTATCATTGAAATAAACAACGAGCAATTTAGAAATTTGTTATTGTTGACTTGCTCAACTACATCACATTACATTATTAAATGTAATCTTAATGTTAAGAGATAACTTATTACATGAGTACCAGTTGTGAAGTTTATTAAGCTCGTGTGACATGATGTCAATAAGCAGATTGGGATCATCACTGGAGAGTGCAGCAGATGTATCATCGGCAAAAAGGATAACTTGCAACACTGAACTGACAACAAGTATATCATTGATATATAGGAGGAATAAAATAGGATCAAGGATTGAACCCTGTGGAACCTCACAAGATACCGATTTAAATGATGACAAAGTGCTATTATATTGCGTACACTGTGTACAGGTGGATAAATAACTGCGAAACCATTCATTTGCAATTCCCCGAAAGCCATAATGGTGTAATTTGTGTAGTAAGATGACCTGATTAACGGTATCAAAAGCTTTTGATAAATCTAAGAACGTTGTGATGCTCTACTTTGTTATCTTCTCTTGCGGCAACCACTTTATGATGCAGAGATAGAACGGCTAAGAAAGTGGTAACACAAACTGGTTTCAACAGATTATAGAATACTTATCCAAGTAAGTGATCATTCTTTTAATTACGAGTTTTTCCAATATCTTACTGAAACAAGGTAGTACGGAAATTTGTCAATAGCTTTCGAATAGATTATTCCCCCCATCTTTGAATAGTGGAGTAATTTTGACCCTTTTTAGAGGATCAGGTACAGTACCCAATTTGAACGACAAGTTAATAATGTGGCTTAACAAATCAGATTTGACACTGTTTTTATCAGAGACATACAAACACCATCAATTCCTGGTGCACTACTATTAAGGCTTGCAATCACCTCTGTAATTTCGGACGGTGTACAGGCATACAGTTGAAATTCCTGCTGGTATTGACCAGTCAAAACATCCTTGAAGTTACTAGTCGACGATGGAATTTTCGCAGCTAATTTGGCAGCCACAGAACTAAAATAATCATTGAAACCGTCTGATATAGCATTAGGATTAGAAGCATCATTCACTAAAAACACTGGAAAGTTGGATATTTTTCTTACGATGTAAAACTTCGTTCAACATTTTCCACGTGCCTTTGATATCATTATTACATTGATTGAATTTAGCTTCGTAGTATTTTTCTTGGCAAGCCGTAATGTATGAGTTAGTGTGTTTCTATAACGCTTGTATTGTTCGGTAACGTTTGGATCTTTATTCTTTGCATGTAATCTGTACAGGAGATTTTTTTCACGTATAGAAAAGATAATATTAATGGTTATCCAGGGTTTTTGACTTAGCAGACGTCGATGATACTAGGGGAAAACATTCGTTGTAAACAGAGAGAATCTCACTGGAAAATATTCATATGCTTTGCCAACATTACTAGTTTCACTAAGTACGTTATTCCAATCCATATTGTTAAGTTTTTCTTCGAAAAACCGGAATGATCACTGACCTTTTGACCCGGATGTGACCTGTGACTCTGATATCACGTGACCGGATGACGTCAATTTGCTAAGTAGTAAAAGGGCATCTGGGGCCCTATTTAGGGGCAGAAATGTGTGAATCAGGGGAGATAACCAGTAATTAGGCCAACAGAGTTATCGCCCCTAAATAGAGCCCCAGATGCCGTTTATATACTACTTATAATGCTCTTATTTCCAAGTCTACAAGACCCAGTTCACAAGTGAGATGGGAATCGATAATGAATATATAGGAAATTAAATGGAACGAGGTTTATATACTCCCATTTAAAACCACCTGTTGCCAAGCGTTACAACACTTACAATTTCGTATTAACAGAATACTGGCAACAAACTGCTATCTGAAAAAAAAATGGAATTCAAGATAATGACTTACGTTCATTTTTCGGTGACCTTCTAGAAACTTTAGAGCACCTCTTTTGGGACTGCGAGAAGATCCGCCGTCTTTGGCCCGCCATCGAGGCATGGTTACGTACCGGTGTAGCAATAATGGTTGTCCCACAGTACAGGTTGTCCGGAGGACAACCTGTACCTGGCAGTGGTTGTCCTGTCTGAAGCTGGGTGTCCCCCGGAGGGAGACACCCAGTTTCAGGTATCAGTTGTCCACCGATATATTACTCTTGTACATGTTGTAATGCATAATATATTATATTATTTGCGCCCGGACAACTATTGACGGGGGACAACCTGTCTTATTACAACAGTGGCAATATTAGTTGTCCCTCATGACGTGCTGTCCATCGTATTATCAGACAATCTAGGTCACGAATTAAAGGTGACAAATTTTCTGTAGCTCGGCAGCTGTCCCAAGTGGTCCAGAGGAAAGAGGCGCGGTAATATGGAGGAGCGGGTTTCCAGTATGTTGTAGGTTCGAATCCCATCTGCGCCACATTATTTTTTAATACGATACATTTATCATGTTTTCCATTCTAGCCTTTCTATGGATCATTTGTGGATTGATGACGGCAGGTGGACATTATATTTTGAAGTTATATTTTTGTTACATATATCTGAATTATCCTATTGTTTATATATTTGGTGTATTATTCGTCAATTTCTTCCGGTCACAATCAACAGTGTTTTTGTTGAACTGATGTACGTTTTTTATATACGACAACATATTTCGCTTTTAAAATAATCGACGTAGGCCTGCACAATAAGGTGGAGGCTATTCTGATTTTGACTTAGACACTGGAGGAAAAGATATTGCGAAATTTTGTATTGCAGGTTAATCCGAGGGTTTTGAATCCGAATCTGCTTGCTCCCAGACAAATTTAACATATTGAAACATCAGAACTGCCAAGTAACCCTAATGACGAAGTCACTTGAGCATTTAGTGCTGATCTCTGCCCGGGTAGGAATGCCGTTACCCCCCCCCCCCCCGGTCCCTCTTCACCTCATAGCATTTTATTTCTAGGCTGCGTGAAACGACACTTTCTGCAAGAAATATTTAACCTTTAAGAAGGAAATCTACGGAGCCGTGGAGGGGACATAGTTAATATTTTTTTAATTTCCCCCGAGATAATAACTATGTCCCCTCCACGGCTCCGTAGAAATCAGTAACGATGAATTTTTTAGCATACTGGACCCCCATTTCCCTGAATACCGATATGTTTAACCATTTCGGTTAGGAGGTGAAACTTGACAAGATAATGCAATACTATTAACAATGGCCTCTCTGATGGCGTCACAGTGACTGAAGGTAGTTTTAAATCTATTTTAGCCAATTATCATTATAATTAATTTCTCCGTTATACTGTCGGAAACTAATAAATATGATACATATAAGCCCTTTAATCGAAAAAGAAATCAGAAGGATTAAAAAAAATATATATAATGTCACTTCAGAGGACCCTCATGACCGCGATTTCGAATTTACTCATGCTGCTTTGCATCTATATATGATTACGTCAATGGAATCAAATCTAAGAGAGTGAAGTTAGGATTTGGGGGCTAGGGCTAAATAACGTTTTCACAATATTAGTTCATCCCCTTACACACATTTGCACGTGACCGTTTACATATCCTTAGATATATCTGTCGAGATTTAACATTCAGGCACCCCCTAAATATTTTTCTTACCCCTTGAAATTTACCACACTATACCCGTGGGTCAAGCTCCATCAGAAAATGTAGTAAAAATCCAAGATGGCTGCTGTGATGACGTCACAGTGACGTCATTTTCAAAAACGGCATTTTTGTATGTCATTTCTTAACAATCACTGCGTGATAAATTTGTAGATGTGAAATCAAATAGTTTTCCCCACTTTTCCTTGAAGAAAAGCAGAAATTTTGAAGAAAAATGAAGAAAACATTACTTTTCTGATACACAAATGACCGCCATTTTGAATTTAACCATTATTTTTTGCTCACTGGGTCATGCAAATAGGCTCAAAATGGCCCCAATATGATAAGCTACAAAGTGTCCGCTTTCAAGTATTTGTCGTTCCGGATAAAGGATAGAAATTTTGGTACATGGGCCATAATGCCTCCCCCCCCCCCCCGGTAGGTTGTGTCTTAGCCGTATTTCTTATAAATTATTGTCTTTTCCTGTATTAGAGTGCCAAACAGGTTTTTTCCGGAAAAATTGCATGAACGCGAAATTGGAAAAATCTGATTGAAAAACTCGGCCCAAACATTCAGATGCGAATTTTGAATTTGATTACGTCATTGTGATTGACGTAATCAAACAGGCTGTTTCATATATAGTGTGCGCTCTTTCAGCTCCTTAGCTTAGTAGATATTAAAACTATTTATATGGGTGAGTACCAAGAGAACAAGAGAGCTGAAACTGTCTGACCTTTCCGAGAATCGTTTTTGCCGTCACTTTGAGACTATCTGCATAATCCTATGTGCAAGGGATCATGGGGAAATGAGG
>JAVTVY010036980.1:0-16843 GCA_036873755.1 Hanleya hanleyi
AGGCGGCCCCTGGACCCTCGCCTGAAGTGCTATGAAAGTCGAGCCCCCCCCCCCCCACTTTTTGGGAGCTTCCGCCGGCGCTGTACATTGTTATTCTTAACGTGATCAAGTCTTTGCTGGTTGACATATTTTCTTTATGACAGATAGCGGCGAAATATACAGTAATAAACATGGACCAGTTCCTTGATAATAGGATGGCTCAATCGGAGGAATTTCTGGCGTGATTTATCCATCTCTTTACCAGATCGTTTAAGTGTGAACTGAAATGGCACAAATATATCGGCAGGCCGGTATGGAGGCTAACAATATCCCATATTAAGAGTGCAAGGACACTCTTCTCCAGATATCTCCAGAAGTAGGACACTCTTCACTCAATAAAAAGATAGGAAACGGGACACTTATCCCCACTCTTAGCCACCACACCGGAGTGAGGAGTTAATGATATAATAATCTTGATCAAAGGGGGTTTCCCATGGTTGAATACTATAACCATCTCCCAGTCGACAAGATTATCATTCACACAACGAGTCGATAACAGTCATATACTGAATTTATCAGTCGGAAAAAATGCCGTTGGCGGATGTCGAAAATATGCTGTCAAAATGCGCCAGAATGCGCCATATGGCATCTAAATTTTCAAAAAAAATCCGGGGGGGCATGCCCCCGGACCCCCCTAGCCTAGCTAAATAATATATAGCCCTCAAGAGTATGAGGGCTATAGGTCGGCCCCAGTCACCTCCAGCGAGGGTTTTAGATAATTTTATTACGAATCACCCACCTCTGAAACTACCGTACATCTAATCTCTATCCCCTCCTGCCCACTATTTTAAAATCTTGAGCACTATTGTGAAATAGTAACGAATATATCGCCGTCTGAATTTTCCAGTCGAATTCCACTTTAAACGCGCCATGTTAACCATATACAGTGACGTCACCAACATGGCGGCGCAGAGAGTCGAAGTTCACGACTGGAAAATTCAGATGGCGATATATGCATCACTATTTCACAATAGTATGGAAGCCTGTGAGCAATAATAGGCTGGTGGCTCATTTCGCCTTCATCAAACTTTGAAATGACAAGGTATTTAACTGTCCTGCTCTTGAAAAGGGCTTCCATGACCGACCTTTACTGCTGAAACTGCGCGCCTGCGGCGCTCGCATTAGGAGTTCCGCAATATGCTCTACCGAACCCTCCCGTTGCCAAACCAGCCTACGGGCTTGTGGTGGTAGCAATTTGGATTTCTTTCACATGTTTTGTGAGGTTATGGGCAATATTAATGGATATTCATTCACGGAAAATAACAGTCGTCATTCTAATCGTTCGGTTACGCAGCAGAACGCATTGTACCTAAAGATATCACACGAACACGGAGAGCGATGCTGTTTTCGAGCGAAGTTTCGTTTTTAAAGTTGTTCTTATCGCTAATAACTGACACTAATCGGTACAGATTATCAAGCGTAATTATTCCTTATTCAATGCTCTTTGTATGTCACCCAAACTTCAATGAATTTAATTCTCGTAAGTACTGATATTATTGGGAAAAGTGGCACATTATGCATCTATCGAGGCTACGGTGAACAGCACCAAGAAAAGTGCGTAGCATGCTCGTGCTGTTCACCGTAGCCTGGATAAACGCACACGGCGTGACTTTTCAATTAATATCAGTAAGCACGCAATAATCAACGAGTTTGGTGACATAGAGAATAATTATAAGTGTGTCAGTAATTAGCGATAAGAACCGTTTGAAAACGAAACTTCGTTAGAAAACAGCATCGCTTCGCGTGTTCGTACGGTATCTTTAAGTACAAGGCGTTCTGTTATGTAACCGAACGATTTAAATGACGACTGTTATTTCCCAATAATGAATATCGATTAACATTGCCCATAACCTTAGAAGAAATGTGAAAGAAATCCAAATTTCTAACACCATCTCACCTGTGTTGCGAAAATGTCCTCATCGGCTGACCACCGTTTCACGGGCTGGCGACGATCGGATGTAGGGGGTGGTGTCATGCGACCATGAATTGAACTGTAGATTGGATCTCTTCACATTGAAGCCGGATAACAGCTACAATGTTATAATGAGGCAACATATGATTGTATATCAGATATGTCGACAGTCCATGGTAGCTAGCATTTGTCTTGGCAAGTCCATTTGGCGAATCATTGGCCAAGGTTACACGGTTCACGTCAGTTCGGACTGACTGTATTTTGACCTACCATGGACTGTCGATCGGTCCGATGATGATACCATGTCTTAATATCAGACAGACAGAGAATAAACTATTAATGGTTCATATTCCTTTTAAACACACACAGGTGAAAGGAATCGAGAGATGAATGAGTCAGTGATACATGAGGCAGGTAGTAAGTTCCCACGTGTTCATTTTGTGCTCATTTCCTCACACTATAATTCGATGCTAATACCTACAATGGACTTTCCACCAACACCTAAAAACACCTCTCGCCGCAAAAATGTTTAAAATTTTTGTTAACTTGAAATAGTAATAACCCTACATTTGGTGACAATATAGTACGATATCTCTCCATCAAAAAATGACTGGACACCAGTAACCATACCTGTCATTGATATGCTGAAAATCGTTCATTTTCGGCTGTGGTCACTGTCGTCTGGTCAGACACACGCCCACGCTTGATAACGAAAGCACCGAAAAACCTACCATTGACTGTGATTTGACACGTGACCGGCGGTGTTTACCTACCATCATACTTGCCGATTCAGTAGGGTGATGGATGTTTGGGCCCGTTGTGGTGATTAGTAGGGCCTATTTTGACCGGCCTCCTCAACACGAGTTTTTTCCCTTTGGTAGCTCTTCTTTCGAGAAGAGTAGAAAGGGAATTTCCCCATGCTTAACGAAGTTTTTGGCGCACAAACCGCACGAACATATTTTGATCGAATCAAACATTTTAACTTTTGATAAGTACCGAAAAGATGTTACCGACAAACCAGGTAATAGTATTTAGAGAAATGAGTATGCTTGTAAACGTCACTGGCAAGTGAATCTACTTCGATCAGACGAACGCTACCCTAGTTGTTGTTGTTGTTGTTCACTTTAGCTAGCGGTGGTCTCCTTGTTGTTCTACTCAGTCGCAAGCATAAGAGAACAAACAGCATTTCGGAAATATAGCACCATGTGATTTTTTCTTGTAGCACCAGTGGAAAATACCCATCGAGTTAAGAGTGGATTTACAGATAAACAACAACAACAACTATACTCTACTGTCTGTCCCAGTAGTCCGAAAACATCGACACATTCAGACAGGGGCACAAGAAGCATTTTATCAAATAAATAATATGATTTGGCATCTCCAGCACTATGACAACCACCTAATGACTCCTTTAATTCAACGGAATCTGCCATCAAACACAGATTTTGTCAACAAAACCGTTGTTTCTTTCTCCACAGTTTACAGGGACATGTGCAGAATGGGGTTGACCTTTTGGATCACTTCATCAAGAAATCGATCCAAGACGGTTATAAACCAATAGCGACGCGTGTTTATTCACGTGATCAGAAAGGTCACGAGATAAAAATAGCGAAGGTCATATCCTTACAAGATGTCAGAAAGGCACGAAAACTTTAAAATCAATCGAGGTTTTTCTCACACATTTGATCACACAGTAGATAAACTAATTTTATTCCAAAGTATCAAGAAAATCCTTCCTGTAGTTCTCAACAATTGGCGAAAACAAGAATTAGATGGGAGATTTGTAGGTTATTTTTTGACGTCCTGACGTCAAGCCTACATGTTATAACATCAACGTCATCGTAGCCCCAAAATAACATGGTTGGTATTGGTGATTTTCGTCAATTCTCAACAGATTTTAATGAAATATGTGGAAACAATTAGTATTTTTTACTGTATATTACTTTGTGAAGTTTCACTGTTGCATGATAAATTGTCTCCGAAATATCACCGAAAAACGTCTCAGATATATTGACCATTTCAAACCGAATAAATCCGAAGGTAAAATTGTATTGACGGAAGCTCACGAGTTCAGAGATCGTCTGACCAATGGAATGCTCGGATTCTGGAAGCAAAATAACCCGGATGATTCTGAAGTCTGTCGGCAAAATGGGGAATCTTGTTCCCAATGTTTACCATTTATCATCTCCTACAACTTACAACTGAAGTTATGGAGGTGCACATAGTAAATTTTGGTGTATTTGATATAAGAGTGGGAATAATGTAGCCTCTACGCAGTGGTAGTTTCCTTTATCCCATTACAAAACAACGAATTATTGTATTATACTGGCTAGTAGGTGTGAAGGTAAAATCATCAAATAGCAGGAAGAGTACCCGTTTTACACATACACACACGCCATGTTTCCTTCCCAGCGCACCCTCAAAACACCGCTGCCACAACCTGAAGTGCCTAACGTGAAATAGATCTCTAAACTTAAATCGAAATATATCATAATATGACTGAAACATTGTCTTTTTTTCACAAATCTGAGGTGCACTCGAAGAAAACTAGTTTATTAGGGAAAGGAAGTTATCATTTTCATAGTGAGTATAATTATTTTGTTGACTTTCCGGACAAACCCATTTTTTGGCAGTGAATGATTAGTGATGAAAAAATGGCGGTCGATCTGCTTCCAGATTTTGATTGGTTACCGGAGATCACATGATCTTGCGCCATGTGACTTGTGTCGTCGCTACGCTACACGGAATTTGCCGAGCTCTGTGAAAAGGTCTATTATCTGGGACAGACAGTAGTTGATTACTCTATGTATGTACCCTAGCTAGTGCTAGCTGGCAACAACAACAACAACAGCCTTATTTCACTTCAAAATTAATTTTAAATGCTGTTGTCTGTTTTGCTTCTACCCGATAAGGTCAAACCCTGCTGGGAAGATTGTTGTTATAACAGTCTTCGCAATATCTTGCAATTGACATTTTTCAAAATGTGCCGTGAACGATCTACTGTTCGCGTGATTTTTTGTGTAAGTTTTTGCGTACTTAACCAGTCATTCAGTTATGCAGCAACTGCACTGCATAACTGATCGGTTACCTACATTTAAGGCCATTTAATGTCAGTTTTGTCTGTTTAGAAATGGCCAAGTCCCATGTAAGTAGCAAATACTAGAGCATATCTCATAATTCATTGTTTATGCCCATGTCGAAGAATTACAAAAGTACCGGTGAACGGTGAACAAATTCTGAAGATAAAAATGTAACATCCTGTCCTGCATTCAAACAGTGGTTGAAAAACCTTGAAATGTGCCTTGTAACTCTTCAGAAATTTGTATATGTTCCCCTGGTGAAAGGTGGCATGCCATCTGTACAGCTAAAACCAAAGACTTTTGCAGAGTAACTAGGACTAGGCTAAACAAAATTAAATTAATAAAATGGTTCTCGGGCAATTTTTTGGAAAACCGAGGCGGGCGGGTGGTTTTTTTTATTGGTTTCTTTTAGACATTTTGTATGGGTTTCTTGAATGTACTATCTCCTTGTTTCTACATGTAGTGAAGAAATACCTGCAATCCTGAGTGGCATGTTGCAACACACAAGGGTAGAGCACAGACTCCAGATGACGGAGCAGAGAAATTCTTTAAGGACAGACAGCCAACTGAATGTCACATCTCATTCTGGAGCTTATTTTGAGAGCAAGATATTCAGCATGCATACCTAGGCTACAGTACAGGATATCACTCCTCAAAATTTCTTAGGATTCAGTGATGTCGAATCACCTCAACAATATGTATTTGAATATTGAAAAAGACGAACACCAGAATATATTTGTATGTGAATATCTTTCATGTAAACTGATTTCCCATGCAAGATGAAATAAAATACTATTTTGTCATCTTTGAATTGTATTAAAATCATTTTTTCTGCATAGCTGTACCATTGAATCTCAATTCATGATTTACTTCGAACATTGACATTCACTGTATTCTGGGGTTTTGTCGTAGCCTCCTTATTCGGTGGTTTCCGTTCAATTCTGAAGTAGCAGCCGTGTAAATGAGAATCAGTTGCGATACCACGAGATTCTTCGTCACTTTCTGAAATTTGTGTGATGTGTTGTTGTTGTTGATCGAAACTTCGTATGAAGCATCACCATTCAAGAATGGATTCAAGTCATCCAGAACATTTGTGTGGTCACTCGCTATTGTTGATCGTATAAGTTGCTCCACTCTTCCTTGTATCGGCAGTCACTATTATAGTCCATGGTACCAGCTGCAACTTGTTCTCCGCGACCACCACGCCACGGACACATACTCCGGCATTTAGCTCAAAGAATTTGAATCTCGTCCAAATCTCATTGTCAAGCATCATCAGCGCTTTCTATTACGATGTTTCCCTGTCAGTCCACTCGCCGCTGGGACATTTTAAACATATTTGATTGGTGTAAACCTGGGCGACTGGCGACACGACCGCTCCAGTGAACATGAATGGAAAAGTCCCAATCCGGGCCAGACATAATTATCTCCCTTTTTTTTCAAATTTAATTAACCTGAGAAGATCAGTCCATCTTGGAAGATGAATTACTTTGTGAAATCAAAGAAAGTGTAGCATACATGTAGTTAAATAAAACTGTTTGAATTGATAAGATAAAATTTAATTGTACATGGACAAAAGTTGTAATTTGTAAATACATGTACATTTTAAAGAAAAACTCAAAACTGAATAAGAGTCCCGGTAAAACTGAATTTAAACATCTTTCATAGTTCCATATTACAATTTCACAGCACAGGGTTGTTTCACAGCTCTTGTAAAAGAGTGCTGTTTTAATTGTGATAAGTTTTCAAACATGAGAATAAAGTAACTAAAAATTTTAAGAGATTGATATTATTTTATAAATAGCGAAACAATCACAATCGCTGTCCAAACTTAGTTTTTTTAACATAATTTTCTGAATTTGATCAAAGAAGTTTTTCTTCCTTTTTTTCACATTTTTGGAGGCAGGGTTCCATCTACGGACAAATTATAGCCCCCCTCCCTCCCTCCCCCCCCCATTACAAAAAATAAAAATTCACACATTTTTTTTTTTTTTTTGAATGTGCATAAAATGATATTTTATTTTATTTTAAAGGATGAAATTCAATCTTGATCTTGGGACTCTCAGGTGCTGGGAAATGGCTCTGATAGCATATCTGAGCATCTAAGGGTCTCCGGCGGCTGGGGCCCTAGGCGGGCCCCACGCCTAGTTGTTAACCGCGCTACGCGCGGCTCAATTGTTGGAACACATACTTGCACTCCCTAAAATTTCTTTTCCACTCCCAGTTTCACATTTCTGACTAATACACTGGCCTGAGAACCATTTAATCAATTTTTGTTAGCCCTATGGTCTTAATGTACATTACCTGTGATTGCTTACATCAATACAATAGAAATAAACAATTTGAAAATCAGATATGCATTTATTGTTATTCAGTCATATATCATGTATATCCTATTTAAGGCCTTAGATAATGATTAAAACATTCATTCACAACCAGCCTGCTCCAGACCATACATGTACATGCTATGCCAGGTTAAAGCAGACCCAAGTCATTGTCTGCAATTGAATAGAACATGCATGAAGTTATTTCAGCTTGTCCACTAACATTCACTGGATGGACTCGGTGTCAGTACATTTATAATGTGGCTGAGTGGGGTGTCATATCTGCCTACGACATGATTTTTCAGTTGGACAGAACTATGAAATAACAGCATTAGATCTGCTCTGTTACAAGAAGGTACCCCCTGCCCCTCCCCGCCCTTCCCTTCCCCGTCGTGATACAGCTGGAAAAATGTTGAAAGCTACGTTAAACCCTATTCACTCACTCATTCACTCACTGGATGGGCATCCTCCATTTACAGGTACATGTATATGAAACTGGATGACCAGTAACCTGTTGCTCTGCCATAAAACTTACCAGTCTCACATGTATCTGTACTACATGTACATGTGTATGCTAGCAGCTGTCTGTCTTGACACACATGCATGTTGCGGTGTATCATGGGTTTTCAGGGAAGTATTGTAGGGTTAGTCTGGCGAGGTGTGCTGCATGTGGGGGTAATTTACAAAGAACTGGTGGGAACATTCTACGTGAAATAAGGGTAGATTTGGGCTTCAAAGTTATCGAATTCGTAAATGTTTTTCTGAATGTTCCCAAATCGACAATGTTTCCGAATTCCACAATTTCCCGAAGTGATATATGCCTACCAATGTCATTGTTGTGGTTTGTCGCTGCTCTCTCTTGCCCCGGTTATATTGGCCAATTTTTCTGCCGAAGACGATCACACAAAATCAAGCAGAACTCCTCATAAAGTAAGCTTCCCTTGCAAGATGGAATTGAATTAATCTGATTGTTCCGTCCATCATGAGTTCTCGCCTGCCCGTCATTTTCGGTCATTTGAAAAAGTCACCCGTCCAAATTGACGGGCGGACGGGTCGCTAGCTAAGTCACTGGGCCTACTTATCAGCGTGGTAAAAAGTAAATGCTGATGTAGTTCATTTGAAATCAGCCCCACTGTGAGGAAATCAGCCCCTGTAATAGCCAATACCAGGCCTATGAAATCAGCCTGGTGCGATTTCTAAAATGCAAGGCCTGCCGTATATAGTTGTACAGCAGGGCTTGCAGGGGCAAATACAGGCCTGTTTTGCTACCCTTTAAAGATGCCCAAATTACAGTTCGTCTCCAAAAAGCCCAAATTACAGACTTCTTCCAGGATTGAAAAAGAATTGACCAAATAACATCTGGGCATTCTGTGTTCTGTTCAGACCAACAAAAATCAGTTTGAGGACTTTGTGGACAATCCATGGTCTCCTAACATGTAATTCCACTCAAGGACCTTAATTTAGTCCAAATTAGAGGGATGGGAAAGGGTGTCTAAATTAGAAAACTGTATTTGCCCCTGGCTTGCTTTTCCACGGGAATAAGATTTCCATCAGCACAGTCCACTCCCGCGAAATAATTCTCCAGAATCCCACGATTCCCCATAAGTTTTAGCCGCCTGTATATAGAAATGATAGCTTTGGATTCCCGTGGATTCTTGTACAGTTTAGATTGCGAAAAACAGTTTGGATTCTCGTACATTTCGATGAAAAGCAAGGCCTGTACAGTTACTTATGCAATTTAGGCTCGAATAAGATTGGGTTTGTTTGCGAGATAGAGAATGTAAATTGGTATTGTATCAGTGCCCATACATGTACATTTGCTGACTGAGTCAGATCATCTATTTGTTTACCCTCATTAAATAAAGCTTATTATTATTATTATACTAACAGATGACATTTGTTCTTGTTGTTTCAGCACGTTCTAGATTTCAAAGAAAAGTTCAAGAAGGAGGTAAGTACATGTATGTACATGTAGGCCTATATACGAATATACAACCAAGTAGAAATTGTTCTGTATGCACCTTTGGTTGGTTAAATACTGCACATGAAATATGGGATTAGTAACTTTTGCATAGAATGGATAAGGGGGGGGATTGATTCTGCGCAGGAATGATGTGGGAAGTTCAATTTTGCACAGGGAGAAGGGAAAGGGGTCAAATATAGCACAGGAAGATTAAATGCTGCACAAGGAGCATGAGGTGGAGAATTAGAGATGCGATAAAATGATCCACAGGAAAGATGAAGGGAGGGAGGGTACTGAATTTTGTACAAAATGGATTGGAGGAGATTGAAATTTGCACATCTGTTTTGCAGAGAATATTGTCTATCAGACTACTGCTAATGAACTCATTTAGAAAATATACATTAAATAACACTTGATGGCAGAACTCAACTGTCAATTTGGTGGAAAAACTAGAACTTACAAAACTAAATTCTATGTGGCTATAAAAGAAATCCAATGTTAGTCCGACTGCTGAGAAACAACCGAGAAAAGGCGGCTGGAGACGGCCTGGTATTACAAATATATGATGATTATGTCACAGCCTTCGCTGTCAGGCACTGTTTTGAAATTTGTGTGGATTTCTAAAATGACATTCAGCTACTTGAAGAAAGCAGGAGATCTGCAATTATCTCCCAATTCTAGACAGTTATTCGAGGAGTGAATTCAAGAAATGAGGGGGGAGACTATAACATGTAAAAAGTGTAAGACTGACCTGAGCTTTTCACTCCTAATAACCCATTTAGGTGAGTGGTAAAGGCTGACCAATCCCCTCAAATACCATTGCAGGGTTCATACGCCTACTTAAAGTCCTTAAAATCCCTGGATTTTTCTCCTGCTGTTAGTGTGTGAACCTTGCAATGCTTTGCTCATTTCAGTTTAGTCTAAAAAACAGAATCATTGTTGCTTTTTTACAAAATTTCTCCCGAGTTCTGACAATTAAAATCTCTTCCATCTATTTACACACCATGTATCTGTTCATCATTTTGTTTATTTTGTTTTCAGGCAGAAAAACTGGTGAAAGATGTTTTCCCTAAGAAAATGATTGAACTGGACAACTGGTTTTGTGTAAGTATTGTCACGTTCACTGCCGACTACGACTATACATAAAGTAGCTGTACTGCTTCCATCTGCCATGCCATGTATCAGTATACTCTCCGTGGTTGTGTCACTTCCCATTACAGGCCTCGTACGGTCATTAAAAATCCTGCAAAAGTCATGGAATTGACAATTGTTTTCCAGGTCTTGAAAAATCATGGAATTTCGTATCAAGTCATTGAATTTTGTTAGAGGTCATGGAAAAATAAAATGAAACTTGAAAATGTCCGCCAGGTCAATGTCAATATTTCTCTGTATTTTTTTTTACCGAAAGCGTGATTTTCCCGGACCCGCGAACTTCATTTCGTCGAATGTCGCGTGTTGTCTGTGAAATTGCCATAATCTTCCATCAGGGGAGATAACTGGTCTTGGAATTCTCCTAAACTCCCAGGATGCATTTGTGAGGAAAATGGTGTGCAGATCCTGAAGCGGGAAGGACGGAAAACGTGACCGTGTGAAACAATGTCAGGAAAGTGCTCCTTTCAATCATCGTGGCTGTGTAACGATAATTATCGGCAGCGGCTCGAACGTGGGAAGACCCCTGGCAAGGCCGGCTGCAAGGTTTGCCGGAAAAGCTTTGATATTTCTAACATGGATGAGGCAGCTGTGAAAAGCCACATGGGCAGCAAGAAGCATGCGGTTGCAATGCTTAACGTATCGATGACGTCAATATTCAAGAGAACCACTACAACCAGTGATAAAGATGACAGTGTAGCAACGCCTACCTCTTCCTCTAGTGCAAGTGGCACTTCGAGGTGAAGTGAATTTTCTTTTAATAATAATATATGCACGATGTCAACGAAGCCTTGTCAACAGCCAGGGGAGGTAATTCGTGTTAGTAAAATTTGTAAAACTTTAAAGGGAAGCTACTCTTAAGTGGAATTACTCCGAAAAAGTAGAAATTCACATGGAATAATATAATAAAGAGAATCAAGAAAAATCCGTTTTATCAATATTGTTAATGGGGTCTGATTAAATAATAATAATTTCTAAACAGTAAAATGAAAACTGATGCACTGATGGAAGATTCTGGCAATTTCACAGGCAACACGCGACATTCGACGAAATGAAGTTCGCGTGTCCGGGAAAATCACGTTTTCGGTTGAAAAAATACAGTGAAAGGTCATGGAAAAGTCATGGAATTTGTCCAAAAAAGTCATGGAAAGTCATGGAATTTCATAACTGTGAAAGAGTAAGAACCCTGCATTAGCCAATCCAATTTTCCCATGATGCTCTTGGGGAAAACCCGGCATGGTACAAGATAACTCGGAGCTTTCACGAACTGCCAGCATGGTGTTTGGCGCATAATCAGACATGCCAGCATATCTAGTTTACAGTATGGTAGCAAATGATTTACGACGAGAATACTCGTAGGGGCAGAATCTGGTACATCCAGCACTATGAGTGTACTCGTAGTCAGCAGTCAATTTGTTAACGGTTCTAGGAAATGTTCCCAACCACCCATACTCTTTTTATGCTAAATTATTGCAAGAGGTTATCAGGGAACGAAAAATACATTGATTTGTCAGGCAAAAAAAGGTACAGTCAGTAAAATTGGTTTGTCCCTCGGACAATTGTCCGACGCAGTTTATCAGCCCTTAAGGCCTTTTTTTTTTTATTGATTGGTTTACGGATCCGCCGACCTTCATTTTGCCAAAAGTGAAATAAAAATAAAATTGGATTTTCGATTTTTTATTTATTTCTGTCGTATCCGCCGATGTGTCACATTTGCTGACCTCTCTGTCGGAAGAATAAAAACACAAAATTCGCAATATTGGTCTCATTTTAATACTTGCTGTGCGTAAAACATCTTATATAAATTCTTCACGCTCGAGTTCGCACGAGTTCAACACTCTGCAGACATCTTGGTCTTGGAGGCAGGTTACTTCCCTTGGTTACAGTGGTGGTGGTTTCCGACTTCCATGTTACCTTCGGCTGTAGTTCGGGGACCAGACATGACATCATTTCAACGGCGCAGTGTTTGAAGCCAAGATGGCGGGTTCGGCCTCGCGGTGGTTTTCACTGACGCTTAGACAGGACGCGACCGTCCTTTTCAAGGGCTTTGTCGGTCCAGTAACTGCTGGGACGGTGGGGGACTTGGTCTTGAAGGAGATCAGTGACAACTGACGGCATATCTGCCGGCCTGTCTGTCCAAAATAACAGCAGGAAACATGACTTGTCCTGTCAACACCCCTATTGAAGTGTTGGTTTCACGCAAAGCGACTGATATTGTCGCTTGGTTGAAGGAAACGTTCGTCATTGATCTTTTGGTAAATGTCTTGTAATTATTGCACTGGCTATTACCTGGATTTGACATATCATTTTTTTTTTTTTTGACCGCCCTCTCGTGTCTAAGAAGTTTGTCAGAAAGTAAAAATAAATAAAGTGTGGAGGCTTGATTTTATTTTTATTTTTTTTCCATCCTCCACCTGGACATTTTTGCCAGCAAAATCCGTAAACCAATTAATAAAAAAAAAAAGGCCTAATCTCTAGAAAATACAAAACCTGCTATGAGATCGCTTATAAAGGCAACCGCTTCATCTTAGTTTTATTCCCGAATTCATGTGCAAAATTCAACGAAAGTCAACTCGCCATGCTTGATGTTGTTGTTGTTGGGGTATGGAATGTTGAAAGGGCATTCCTCGTGACCTACATTTTGATTGGTCTGAATTATCGACGTCATCCGTCTATATTTACCATGTGTCTATGAGCACTTTACATCTCGGCTGTTTGTCAGGCAGTTGAAAGTATTTATAGGCCGTCGGGTGAAGCGGGTCGGTCACACAGAATGAGGTACATTGAAGAGAAACCTCGTGTTCGGTCAACAAAATGGTGGGCCTGTAAAACTTTGACTTTACGTAAAAAAAAGTCCGTGACCAAGGGGAATTAGTAAGATCGGAAATACTGCCCAATAGTACAGACAAAGCCCCAAAAGCTCTGCCTGCATCACTGCCATCTAGCGTGGCAGTGACATGAAATTTTATGGACCATTTTAAGAAAATCGACTATGGTATGATTACTGCTCTGGACGTTAATATGTGAGAGATAAACCAAAAGTAAAAGGCAAAGGTCGCTTGAGAAATTCATTCGTGACTGGTTCAGCAAATCTCAGGAATAGTTCAATGAAGCAAAACAACATCAATTTGTCTGACAATAACTTTTGTCCTGACAAAGATGAATATGTCCGGCAACTTTTTGGACCAGCAGGACATTTGTCCTGCTGATGATTTTGAATATTTATACCCCTGGGTTATAGTACAGTGGTCTCCCCTGCATTATACCCAATTAATGTATAATCTGATAAGAAAGGGAGAAAACCTATTCTCACACTAAACGGTTATATTTGACATTTCATAGCAGCTTACTGCTTTTGGGGATCTCCCGCCTGTTGACACATAATGGCCTAGGTGCCTTTGTAATGCCAACAACGCCACAAAGATCAAATGTTCTACCTTTGTTGACCTCATGATGATGTCGTCATACCCAGTTGTTGTGAAACATATGTCACTCATAATAGGATGTCCTACACAACCGACCAGTGGATATTATATGATGTGATCATTATCAGACTCTGACGTCACGGGTCAGAGGTTTATTTAATGGCTTCAATACGATTTTCACCACATCTGCTTTAGGGAGTTTCTTGAAATTAAGGGCATACTAGGAACTAGCATAAAGCATTTCAGACGGTATGGCATGGCTTGCCATTCAATAGCACAGAGGGAATGGCAGGCCATTCCAATTGGAACTCCTATCCATGCCAGGGGTCAAAATATTCAAAATAATTTACCTGTCACTCAAGACAGATGGCCAAAATGTTTACCTGTCATCTTTAAGAATTACCTGAACATGCAATCGTAACATGAACATGTAACTCGAGATTAATGACAGTTAGATGTTGCAAGACACTAATAAATTAATGACACCTCGTTTACTTGCACTTATTAGCAGGTGTTTTGAATGAATTTTGTTGAAGATATATTTTGAACACCAAAACAAAATTATTGGCTACCTGTCAATAGAGACAGGTACTTTGTTTCTCTACCTGTCTCTTTCAAAAAATACCTGTCAGCGACAGGTAAACCGGTGTAAATTTCGACCCCTGCATGCTGAACAAAACACTACAGTGAGCATAGTGTATCCCATTTGGATACCTGGCATATGCCATTCCTTTCAAGAAACTCTTGCTCTAATTTTAAGAAGCTCTGATTATTTATTGTGTAGAAAAGTCCAATTTTACCATTCATACTTGTCTTTTCAGGGGAGGAGCACATGTTTGGCATTAAATCCTGCTGAACAAGCTCAAACACATTTGAAAAAGGGGAGAAATCTGTTACATTGACCTGATTCTCCAATCAAACTGTAATATTTGGATGTTTCTCTCATTGACAAGAACTTCCAATCAAACTAATATTGTGATTTTTGAATGTTTCTGTCATTTCAGTCAGACAAGTTGAGTCTGAGTAGAGCATCAGAAGTTTACACAGACCTGAACATTCCTGTACCCGACCCCATTTTATTGAACAATGACGGAGATGTGGTGAGTTACCTCCCTTTTACTTGTGTTATTGCCTCAAATCCCATCAACGCGAACACTCTGGTCTACCTTACACCGACCATGCCTGTAACAAAATCATTACATATCCATGCCACGAGCCGACCTTCATTTACACCGCCAAATATGGAGTAGCCTTGTGATGCACACACATCTGATTGGTTGAGATGCAGAGTGATGCACATTGGTCAAACTTAAGCGCCTGACCCCGGTTACCTCTGTATTGAACAGAGCAAAGTGAACAACTTCATTGGCTGACAAAGCATGTGACGTCATCATTGGATTAGAATGGTTGACAAAGACGTTAGCTGGGTTGCCGTATCTTGACATTTTCAAGTTAAATACCATACTAACGTTCCGTCATTTACCTTGACTTACTGAATAGAGTAAACTGCTCAAACCGAGAAATGCACATGATGTCATATAGCCAATCAAGATAGGAGCTTGCCAACACCGTGCAGCTTGGATTTTCTTTGATGTCTGCCCATGTGATCTCCAAATATGGCAAATGGTGGGTGTATTGATGTTAATTTGCTTCGACTAGCCAATCAAATTTGAATTTTAAAGAGGTCATACATTGCACTTCTCCTAATATGGACCACGGAATATTTATAGCACTACGACATCAGCAGACCTGTATTCTGATCAGATAATGTGTTGCGTTCAGCCAAGGCAACACGTGTAGTGTTAGACTTGGGTAAGCGAAGATGGGTTGCCGATGATAGAGGAGAAAGGAGGAGTGTTCGACTCCCATTTGAGATCATGAAGTTAGCAGAATATGAGTCCTGTACGAAAAGTGTGGCAAGACTGGGAGATTGACAGTCCTAATGTTAAATGCTGAGATTTCTATATCATGACTGTCATGTGATTACTCTTACACCATTCTATACCATCTTACTGCACAGAGGTTAACAATAAAGCGATGCCCAACCTTTGTGCGTCAATCAGCAGTGTCCACTACTAAACCATGTAGAGTGAGCTCAGGATTTCGTAGCTAAACAAGGCATTGTACAGTGCCCTATGAATAACACTATTTTCATTATTTTTGGGATTATACTATAGCACATATTCTAGTGCTGAAAATTGGTCGAGTCCCATATGCGGAATTCGAACTGGCGACCACCGGAGTAAGGCACTCAACTGCCAGCACTATATTGGCAATCTAAACCACTTGGCCAACAGGCAAAAAGATTGTCTTAATACATAAACAACAGTCACCAAGGTCGTGTACAGGCCAATTTACATACCGTTCTGACACCAGCACTCAAATTAACAGGTCCTAGAGCAAAAAAGCCCAAATTAGAGGATGTAAAACAAGTTATTGGTATTTGACAAAAGAAAATAAAACCAGACGCATCTATTTTTGACGATATCTAACCTTGTATTTTTTTGCTGATCAACTGTTGAATGCTGGAATGTTTTGTATTACCCCCTTGCGTCAAGCAAATGCATGCTGTTGAATTCAGCGGATATCCCCACTTTTAACGTGTTAAATCGTTCTCATGGACGTCGACAGTTCAGCCTGTACTGTAGCTGTAACACTGCAGATTCGCCTACAGCCCGGCTTTAAGAACAAGGTACGGGTTCGTTGAAAATCATGCAAAATCTCGGGATTCTCGATTGGCGGCAAGAGAGAGTGTCACTCACACAATGCCTCGCAGTCGACCCCAAACTACATTGTACGGGGAAATCACACAATACAGGCAGTGGGAGCTACGTACATAGCCAAAAAAGGACGGCCAATTTGCTGAAATCTACGGGGATAGGGAAGACTCGTTTTGTAACGGTGCTGAAATTGAAAAGCTGTATTTGCCCCAGGTCACATATTGACTATTT
>JAVTVY010036981.1:0-16198 GCA_036873755.1 Hanleya hanleyi
AGGTAAAGATCACACTCACCATGGAGTCAGGCATCTTAAAGTGGTGATTTAGTGTCCGACATCTCTTAGAGGATCCAAGGTCGTCCATCTGAACTTATTTCTTCCTTCAATATGTGATCAATCAAATGTGGACTAATAGAATGAATGAGATGAGATGATACAGCAATTTGCAGATTTGCTGCGATGATACAAAAAGCCGCCCCCCCCCCCTCTTTTTGAAAATTTAGTTGACCACGTGCTGGGCCGCTATTAACGGCCCAAGCGTGGTTATCCCTTCTGACTGGACTGACATATCTCTCAGATAGAAGTTGGTGAACGTGGAGTTCGCCGTCCAGGCACAAGATTGGACAATGTCATGGAGGGACAGATTCTTCCATAATGGCCATGACGAGGCAATATTATGGCGCGAATCTCATGAGAAGAGGCAGTCGACAACAGAGGGGGAGCGTCTATGGCCAATTGATAAGACCATTTAATGGTTTTCTTCAACCACGCGGCGATGGTATTTTTGGTAATGTCACGCAAAGCCGACGGACGAAGAGACAGAAATAACAGGCGCCGAGAGCCGCGAGCGGAGTCGGTACGAGTAAGATAGTGGCGAATCGCCCGGACCGGGCATAACAGGAGGTCGTCTTCGAGCCCATGCACAAAGTCTGACAACGCAGGAATGGAGTACGATTGTTGAGCGCACGGACCTGAACGCACAGACTCATTTTTGGCAATAAATTCAGGAATGGGCCGAAAAGAAATGCGAGACCAATCCGCCGTCCAGGTCATAGAAGATCTTTCAAGAGCATGAAGTTCAGATACTCTAGATGCTAAAGCAAACGCCGCCAAAAAGGCGGTCTTATAAGACAGAGCTTTTATAGAAGCGGATTCCAAAGGTTCAAAGGGCGGACGAATCAGAGCACACAGAACCACACCAATATCCCATTTCGGTAACAGTTGGCGCGTACGGCGAGACTGTAACGCGAAGGCGCGAATGAGCGCAGAGATATTATCGTTTAGACTAATGTCTACACCCGAAGTAAGGCGTAACACCCTAGCCAGAGCAGATCGATACCCTTCAATGGTGCTGATTTAAAACTTCTTATCACGATGAAGATGAAGGAGAAAGTCAGCTACTAGGGAAACAGAGGCAGAGTCGGGATCGGCATCTTGTCCTCGACACCAGGAGACGAAATAGGACCATTTCGCCTGATAGATCTGTGATGTGGAAGATCGATTGGCTGAAACCATCGTTCGTGCAACCTCTGCTGAAAATCCCTGGACTGCGAGTGCATTCTGGATAGTCTGCAAACGTGTAGGTTGAGCCACCGTGGGTTGTGATGGAAAATCCCGTGCGGTTGACGTAACAGGCTGGGCCAAACTGGCAGTCGACGTGGCGGGGCCGTGAGAAGCGGGACCAAAACCGGAAACCACTGACGACGAGGCCACCACGGAACTACGAGTAGAATGATGCAGTCGTGACGAGAAATCTTCCGAAGCACTTCCAAAATCAGGGCCATCGGTGGGTAGGCATAAGCTAGGAAGTTGTCCCAATTGATTGACAGGGCGTCGACGTCGAAGGCTTGAGGATCCAGAATCGGACTGACAAACAGGGTCAATTGGGCGTTGTTCCTCGTCGCAAAGAGATCGATCAGAGGGGACTCCCAGATGGTAGAGATCTGCTGGAACACCTCCGGATGAAGTTGCCACTCGGTCTGAAGAACGGTGTCCGGACGTGATAAGCTGTCCGCTAAGACATTGAGCCGCCCCGGAACATGGCGGGCGTGAATATAAATATGATGAATACGAGTCCACTCGTACAGATCCCAAACTAGACGAAACATTGGTAGCGAGCGGGTGGTTCCCAACTTGTTGATGTGCGCAATGACTGTGGAATTGTCCGTCGCTATGAGGAGAGATGAGTACATGAGACGATGACTCCAATGTTGCACCGCCAGAAAGACTGCCTTCATCTCCAGAAGGTTGATGTGAAGACTGGCATCCAACGTTGACCATCTGCCGGATACCTCGAATATGTCCAGATGGGCTCCCCAACCGGTCTCGGACGCATCGGTGTACAGATGATGACTCGGAGCCGGAAAGCGGAATGGAACGCCCTGCATGACGTTGAGCCGGGATTGCCACCAGACCAGATATGGATGAAGAGACGTCAATACCGGGACCGCTGGATTGATGGAAGGTGTCTGTAGGTAAGGATACAGATGATACTGTAGTGGACGCACCTGTAGTCGGCCGTAATGAGTTAAGTCCTGAGTGGAAGTGAGCAAACCTACCAAACTTTGCCACTGTTGACGTGTCCGTGACGTTGATGACAAAAACTTTCGGATTAGCAGCTGAATTTTGTCCCAAGGATCCTCCGGAGGGTATACTCGCTGATGAAGAGTATCGAACACTGCGCCGATGTAACGGCGAACTTGAGCCGGAACCAACTCTGACTTGAGAGGATGAGGAATGAATCCTAGATGCCGTAACACCAGAAGCGTGAACTGGACTTGCACGTTGAGATGGGCCTCGTCCGCCGCCCATAGAAGGATGTCGTCTATATAAACCTCTATCTGAATACCTCGCAGGTGTAGAAAAGCCATGACAGGAGAGGTAATGCGGGTAAACAACCAGGGGGCTATGTTGACCCCGAATGGGAGGACCTGCCATTCGAATCGACGTTCATTGATAACGAAGCGGAGATAACGGCGATGACGTGGATGAATTGGAATATGAAGATACGCGTCCTGCAGATCGACTGAGGCCAGCCAATCCCGATGATGTATGCGGGCCCGAATCGATGAAACAGTCGGCATCTTGAAATGAGGGGGGGTGGTGAGATGAAACTTGTTTAACACTTTTAGGTCGATCACCATCCGCATCTGGTGCGAGTCTTTCTTGGGGACCAGAAATACGTGGCTGTAAAACCCCACACTGTCCTCCGTCCGAGGTAACTCCCTGACAGCTCCCTTGTCGATGAGCGTGTTGACCGAAGACAGAAGAGTCCGCACGTGGTCCGCGGAGACTGGTAGGCGGGATGGGCGTGGCCACACAATGAGTTTGGGAAGGGAACGAAAAGTGAACAGGAAGCCGTGCTCCAAAACTCTTAAAATCCAGGCGTCGTCCGTGATGAGACGCCAGTTGTCTACGAAGTATTGAAGGCGCCCGCCCACAACCGGATGACTGAATGAACGGAAAGCAGGAGGATGAAAAACTTCGGCTTGATCGGACACGGAACCTTGATAGTCATTTGCTGGAATGACCACCTCTCTTGGATGATTTCCCACGAAAGGAACGGCGACCTCGGCCTCGTGGAGGTTTGTCGATACCCCGAAAACTCCCCCGAGCGCCTCCATCTTGATGAGTGGTAGAAGACCTACGACCACGCTTCCGGCGATGATCCGTAGACCCACCCCGAGTAACAGCCGCAATTAAGCGCGCAGTACGTTCTTCACGCATGACGGGAACAACAGCCTCAATAGTATTGTTGAAAATGGAGTTGGATGCTAATGGCTGATGAAGCAAATAATCCTTAACCATAAAGGAGACGTCCGGTCTGACCGCCTTAAGTAAGGCGTTGCGTTGCGCTTGGAGAAGCGAAACGTACGAATAAGAACTGGCCTCAATAACTTGACGGTTAGCCTGCACTAGGGTTTCAATGAAACCCCGCAAATAAGCAACACGACCTGGAGACAAAGAAGTCGACCCATCGTCCAGGCGTAACTCAGGATCCAGAGCAATCCGCGAAGTAGCCAATAAAAACCAATCGGCGACTGAAGAAGCACGTTGGATAGCCAATAACATCTCTTGGATATTCTCCACAAAATTGGAATTGAACTCAAGGGGAGACGACTTTGAAGATTTAGAAATCTGCGATAAGTCTCGATCACGTTTGGGTGGTTTGTCAGGTAAAACGTTATCATGAAGTTCATGCCGGACCCGGAAACGAGGCTTCTTGAATTTATTGTCATCTTGTAATTGACGATCAAACTTCTCTAAATGATCCACCCACGCTGGGGACGGGGCGCATGTACGAGGAGTCACCGGCTTGGAAGACATGAATGCAGAATCCGCAGCTGTCCGACATTTATCACTAGATGAAGCAACCTTGGAAGGGGCGGGCATATCCGGAACCAACGCTACAAGCGCCTGCATTCTAAGCAAATAATCCATCTTCGACGTATCTTCCGAACTTACTCGAGAGGAAGAAGAATCATCCGACGCACTCGACGAGACCGGAGATTGAGATCGAGATGAAGATAAATCATGATCCACCGAATGATCAAGGAAAGGTGCCCGATGATAATGAACATGATAATCTTGATCAGAAGGAGCCGAAACCCTAGGTAACCGGTGAGTAGGATCAGGAGAATGAACTGTCAAAGTACGAGAACGGCGTACCGGCGACCGGGAGAACCGTAAATTAGTACCAAAATGAACCGGTGGACGAGAACTACGGATCGGAGAACGAGACCGTCGAACCGGTGCAATAGAACCACGAACAGGTGAAAACAAACGACAAGATGGTAAACCCGAACGTCGTGTACGAGAACGTGAACGGTTACGTGAATGTCGTGTAGCAGTATGTGAATGATGATGTGAAGAATCAACAATCGCGGAAACTGGAGATCGTAAGTTCGCAACCTGAACACTTAATGGAAGACCCGAACGCGCTTCCATAGATTTTTCAGCATTAGGAAAACTATATTTAGTTTTAACCCGTAAAGGAGAAACTGACATGCGACGTCGTTTATTTGTTTTCTTCCTTCTAGAAGATACATGTGGAGATCCAATAGGTAAGGGTGAAATAACCTGGGGTACAGAATTCTTTTGTTTGTCGGGGACAATAGAATGGCCAGGCAAGACCGACCTGGTCTTTGTTGAACGTAACAAAGGAACTGGTTTTGGATCGACCCTAGACAATGAGTCTCCAGACCGGGTCAAACTGTCTAGCAACCTAGAATTATCATCGCGTAGGATTGTACCGCTTGGTGGTATACATACTGACGCGGGAGACACTGAGTCTTGACCAGCTCGGCCAAGATCTTCATTAGACTTCATATCATTAACCAAAGAAATTTCTAAGACCCGTCTGTCGATCTCCGACAAAGACGGGTCCTCACAAGAATGTAAAAGAAAAGCACGACGGGCCTGGGCATAATTCTTCCAGGCCGTCGGATCCCATAATACACACTCCGCGCACGTGGACGCCCGGTAACACAAATCTTTACACGAGAAGCAAGCCGTGTGAGTGTCTAAAGGGGAAACATTTTTCCCGCACGTACGACACGGAATACAAGACGGAACTTCCGACATAATAATACAGTAAGTAAGTTCCGAATGAATAACAAACTCAACACTTGATAAAGGATATACCAGCGAGACAACAACTAATGTTGTAAAATTGCCTCTGAACACTTCCCTAGATGTGCACTGCTCGAGCAAACAGGAGAAAGAGGATTGGAATAAGGCTTACAATGACCTTTATAGTAACCACGCTGGATTGAATGGGAGAGCTCTCCTAGGGGCAGACAACTCCTAGGGGAGTTGATTTTTTTCTTTTAACTTCCGTTTTTCAACGTTTGATTGTGCATTTAATTGGAGATAAAAGGCATTAATTAAAGCAGGTTTAAGACTTAGGAAGCAAATACTATTATACATATAGGAATGGATATTTTGAGTCATCCGGGAAGTGAAATAGAAGAAATGACGAATAAATCTGGTCAACCGGATAATATATTGTAACTATTATACATACATGTACACCCAGTACTGGCACTGAATGAAAGTATTAGAGCACATGAATGCATGAAACAATAAGTGGCAAGACATCCATCTCAGAATATTTCAGTTCTCAGACACGTCAGATAGTATTATTTCTAAGTTTAACTTCAATTGATTCATTATTTTCACTACATACAGGTACCTATATATCTCCAGTCCATGTGATGACCTAGTTTTAGCTTGACCACTGATCAGAAACTAGACCCAGCATAGATACATGTACAGCCCCCAGAGCTATGGTAGGGCAGCTATTTACACATACATGTACATGTTGCCTACTGAACTGTATTTCTCCAAGCTGAGGTCAATGTTTGGAAGGGTGACCATAGCAGGCTTCCATACTCTAGTGCGTATTAATCTGATATCTTGAAGGAAAACAATTAACAGAGTATTATTTAATACAGGTAAGGGATCAAGTACATGCTAAGTGACTATATATAGGCCTACAAAGCCTGTCAACCACTGAAGGATAACTATTCTGGTCTGAGAAAGAATAAACAGTTTGAAACTATTTTTATACGTGTACTTCGGACAACCCTAAAATCAGAAATTTTCTAGATAGCATAATAAAGGTGAGACAACTCACCTTTCTAAATACGGGCCGAGACAACTAATTTTTTTGTAGGTATATATAGACTACAACTGGATAAAAAAAGATTCCTAATAATTTGGTAGCTGTATCAAACACAGTTAATTATATATAACTGGTTACATTCAAGCATATATCACAAAATCAGAGATAACTGCACCCAAAAAGGGGCATAACTCTGTAGAATAAGGGACGAGGGGAGCCAATTCCAATAGGCGTCTGATTTAGCACTGGATAAATAAGTGTTTAAAATTTGGTGGTTGTGTCTCAAGCGGTTTTCCCTAAAATGTGGTAACGGGCAGACGTATGGACAGACGGACGTACATGGCAACAACAATCCCCGAGGCCAAAATGGCCGTGGGATAAAAACTACATAAACTTATTTTATCAATCAGGCCAACATATAAGATATACATGTATCCTTGATGACACTTCTGTCTGGCAATCTGTGTGTGCAGGTATCCTGCATGAGACACCTGAGGTATCGTCATACTGCAGTGAGGTGATTGTTACATGTACCTGTGGCTGAATTCTTCAAACATGTGCTGAGAAATAGTACATGATGTACATTGCAACCACAGAATACATCTGGGTATTTACTGACCAACCTCTAATTACTTGTAAACACTATCTTATCTATGACCCCAATATTTAACTTTTCAGTATTTTGAACCTTGATACACCAGAACACTGTCAAAAGCGATACTATAAGCTGGTCTCAAGCTGAAGCATGGCCGTGGTTATACACAGGTTTCTTACCCAGTTTAATAGCTCCCTTAGCCTTGTATTCAGCCAGCCTCAAATCCAACCATATTGCAAACTGAGACAACACAACTGGTTCACTGCAAAGTTCTCCAATAATACAGGCAAATTTATTCTGTACTCTTTCCAGTGTCACCCCCATTGTTGCATCACCATCAATATCCACCAATTTCAAAATTTGCTAGAATCTGGAATTGATCAAGAAAAGTTATCAAGTACATTGCAGAACACAAAAAAAAAACAACACATTTTCAATACATGCCCACTTTATAATATGATACTGTGAGCTACTTCAAAGGAGTAGGCCTACTTGCCTTATTTTTGAGTGTGACTATATTTATCAGCACTCGTATTGCAAACCTTATTATATAAAACTTATGTTGATAAAATGCGAAATAAAAGAAATATGGAATATTTTGTTGCTCGCCACAGCGTGCACTGTGCGCCGCCATTGCACGACTGCGTGGCGTTTTTAGATGAGCGGAAGTAAGTTTATACTCATCTAAAAACGTCACAACGTCATGGATATTTAAGGTTGATCGTGTTGATCATGCCGATAATTCATACGAGAAGGAACCCAGTAAATCCACTGCCGTTCTAGTTGATTTTAAGTGTTTAAGTGTAATCATGAAAATGTTTACGAACTTAAAGCATTGTCGTTTAACTCGAATCACTGGACAATTGCAGATAACGCTCTTTTAGTTTACCGCTCAGCTTCAAATTTTGTCCAAATTTTGCCCAAAAACTTAGGGAATAAATTCTTCAGTTGGCATGGTTGGCGGAGATAACCTAAACCTAGGAATTACCCGTGTGAATTGCCGCGCCAGTTTTTTCCTCGAATCAAAACTCAGACCCAGAGTAATTCATATGTCCGTAGTCATGGTAGTTGGGACGTCCCTGGATCAAGCGTTAGCCGGGACGTTGTCCTGAATGCTGACATCATCAATCACGTCATCCCACAGGCAACATGGCGGTGCCCACGTCGACGTCAAAGGGGAAACATGGCTTCACAAATTGTAATAAAAATAATACGTTATCGCCCTCAACGACAATAAAATAGTTGGTTATATTTCTTTATGAGTGTAACCTTTGTAATAGGAACCTAGATCAAATTAGGTAAGTACTCCTTTAAATATTGAAAATTCTGCTTAATTTAATTGGATTTTAATGACAAATCCATCATCAGAAACATGTCTGTTTAAATGGGTAGATCCATGTACATGTAGTCTGTCTGAATAAATGTTAAGGTTCCAATATACCGATCAGCTGCAGGCTTCCAAAACTACATGTAGGAAAACATATTTTGCCTAATATAAAAATACAATCAACTCAGTCTATGTATTGTCATGATTGTAGGTTGGTGGAAAAAAGATGATGAAATGGACATTTCTTTATAAATGAAAATTAAGCTAATGTATGAGAATGAGTCGTCAGAAACAGAAACATATCCATTTGTAGTTCTTTCATTACAAATATATAGAAGTATGTATGTGCGTGTGTGAGTAGGCCTACATGTGAGTTATGTTTGATAATATATAACTTTTTGTGTTTATCCAGAGAGCCTCAAGGGAGAAGTCTTCTGACTGACAGGGATTCATAGACGTCCGTTTTTACTACCGTTTTGGACAAGAAATACTCAATGTCCGTTTTGGACAAGAAATACTCAATGTTTTTGACGAAAACTCAATACTCGAAATGGTGCAAATTATTTCAGTGATGTGAAAATCATCGCCGATCCTTCGACAATTTGCGAGTTCTGCGAAACGTACACAAACGGATTCAGATTTTGCTGACGTAATGCGCTAACTAAACCTCGGAGACCTTTGCTCGATTATTTTTTGGGAGCCTCGAATGCTCTCTGTAATGGTTCCCGACTGGCGCCGAAGGTATGAGTGTATTCTCCTTCGCTCGGCTGCTGGAGCGCAGCTACCTACGTTAAACCCAACAGACGAAAACAGTCTATATGAAGGAATTGAATGCTAGCTGGCGGTCTGTAGACGAAAAGTACACGAGGGTGAAAATGAAACCTGGTCCTGGGACATTTTGGATATCATTTAGCAGATGAATTTGATTCGGATTCGTTCATAATTAGAATGACAAACAATTTTCCCTAAGACAGAACATCGGGCAAAGTAGAATCAAGCGGTAGGAAATTTATGAAAATAAAAATGGATCGTTGCTACGGCCGAGACATTGCGTGTATGATACCCGTCATGAACAACAACAACAACGCGGTCTAGCACTTTACGTTGAGAACATGCATTTCTTCAGAAGTCGGTTTATTTGAGGTCTAGATTTTAACTTTAACGGCATTGCATTTCTTGTTTATGTCCGTGAGTCTTGAATTTTTGTTGGTAATTTTTATCTTTCACTGTAAAAACCATCATGGTATAAAATGAGAAAATGTGGTACAAAAATATCTGGAATTTCCTTATTTTTTTAAATGTTTTTGCGTATCTCATATAAATCCATAGCCTAGCCTTTATATAAAGGTTCATTAATAACAATTGTTGATTTACTGCTTGTCAGGGAATGCAGCAGGTGGCCAGATTTTTATTTATTTATTTATTTATTTTTTTTATGATTATTATTTTTTTTTGCAATGCAGACAATTCCAATATTTGTTTCATATGCAATACAAAGATACAAATGAAATAAAATTAAGAGTATATACTTACCACTTACCAAACATGTTTAGGTTGAATACTGCTCATCAATGGAGATAATCACTCGCCTGAACTAATTTGTGCTATTATAGGTGTGCTAACCACCCATCTCAGAATAAATGAGGCGATTTCAATTTTTCCCATTGAGAAGTTTACATCTAGTTGTGCAGTAACTAGCACTAGTGAAAATGGCAACTGGTCACGAAATGCTTGGTTCCGCAAATTTGGATTCTCGCAAACTAAGCCACTAAGAATCCAACTGGATTCTCGCAAAATTTTGCGAAATTCTACCCCTGCAGTTCCTTTGTTCTGAAGTTTGACGGCAACCATGCGATGGACGTAAAGTAGAAGTCTGAGTTCAAGACATCATTCTGCTTGACAGCTGCTACATCTTACGTGAAAATCCGCTGATGATGTAAGGATTTTATAGCGTCTCTTGCAAGCGTTATATGATAATTATCTTTGAATGTTTATGATAGTTTGTGATCTCTTACCGCTGTTGGTGTTGCTACAAACACGAGGTCCAAACAAATGAAATCTATTAAAATAAGTGAGCAAGTTACAATACAGAACATGTGTTTTTTTGTCATTCAGATGACCATTGTCCAAATCACATTAGATAGCTCACCTTAGTACTACAGAAACTATTTGTTCATATCTTAATTGGTAGGGTTGTAAAAACATTGAAAAACTCAATATCAACTTGTGGGTGGGCCGTAAAAACTTGGAAAAACTCAATTTGAGCATAAAAAGAACTCAATATTTTATAGTGGGTAGTAAAAATTTGGACTTCTATGGATTGTGTAACCCTCGAAAAATAAAGAATTTATTATTATATGATTAAACAGCTTACTAAAGCAGCACAATTACATTACCCCTGATTTGAGAAAGGATTTTACAAAAACTGTGCTCCGTAGCGGCATATACGAGCCGGGATTTGTCTTATGAAGTGTAACAGAAAACCAGAACACTGTCGGGTTTGAATAAATTGTGTTTATTTGTTCTCAATCGAGCCTCTGAAATACGGTAATTTCTGGCGGAAATGTGAATATCAAGATTACGTCCCTTGGTATACATGTGGTGTGAGATGGGTATGTATATGCAATCCAATTGATACTTGTCCCTGTGTGTGAATGGTCCCTGCGTTTCAACTATTCAGTCTCTCCTCGTATATTTTCTCCAGTCTTCTTTTATGATGATTTATTACCATTGTTACTTATCTGGCCATACATGGTTGCATGGCCGACCTACAGACTCATATTCGCAAAAAGTGTCCAATAACTGGGCAGTCATGGCTCATGCTACATGATAATATATTTTTGTTTTACAACCTGCGCGACTAAGCTTACCTCTCTCACGAAATTCAACCAACCACTTCATTTAAAAATCACCTGAATGTAAACAAGCCTGTTGGATGTAACAGATGTTGCAGCAGATGTCTGGGCTGAAAAAATAGCCCTTTTGCAACGAAAATCTATTATTGTGCATCTCTATCGAACCAGTACATTAAAAATTACGGAATTACTGGGGGTCTAGTTTCCGTCGATATCAGAAAAATATTTGTAGATTTCGAGATTGGGAACCACTTACATTTGGTGATGATGGAGTATAAAATACGATATGCAGAGACTCACAGATTACCGAGAAGCGGCCGGTAATTTATCAGCAAAATACAGCAGAACATCGATTTTTTACAAAATCGACGTGAAATGGGAAATTTACCTTCTAACACTGAAGAGCTCGTTCTTTCTGCGGATTATACAATCTAGCCCCAGAACTCACTTTAGCTGCGAAAACTGTAGTCTGGATACCTAACCCACATTACGCTACGTCATCCTTCGCTGCATATAGGGTTAGGCCTTGGCCGGCATTTTGTTGACGCGACCTTGACCCCTTGAGCCGAATCACGTGACTTGCGAAGACGCAGTTGTCAACATTGCAACAGCAGGTTGGTGTCTTTTATGTCAGTTTTTACTATTTTAATTTGTGGTTTCTGCTTGAACATGAACATATTTATAGAGTATGGGTACCAATGACTGGTTAACTCATACAAAATAGGACAAGGGCTGATGTATTTGTAAAAATATTGACAACTTCGTGCGATGAGTGTGTCCCATCTTCAGACCTATCAACCCTCACGCATTCGGCGTGAGACTCACGCATTTGGGATCTGTCTCACGCTCTCACGCAGCTATATCAAAATCTCACGCATCTTGGCATTTTCGTGAAATTATTTCTAAAGTAACCAAGAATCCTTCAAAATTGCTCCAGTTTGCAGAAAAAGGAGTCAGTAATTTCAAAATTTTCCTAGACTTGGTTGTAAAGTATCCATTTCTAGCCTCCGTGAAGGATGAAATGTTTAATAGTAGGCTGTTATATGAAACAAAATGCGAAAAATTGTATGAAATGACGCCTCGAAATTCTCATTTTTTCGGGTCTCATATCGCCGGGGCGGATATACTCAAATCTCACGCCTTGGCAAAAGTATAACTTGAGAGGTCTGCATCTTGGCGCCATTGTGAAGCAAGTTTGGCACGATGTGCTGTAAAATAGTCGGTAAATAATGTTTTCAAAAACAGATTATCCGACGACTCAGAATTAGCTCAACTTGGGTGTTTATAAAGTACATATCCCTGCTTGTTTTGAGACCTTCCATTTGTTGTTGCATTCAGTAGTTCAAGTTGAGCACCAATTTAAAGGCAAAGGGTG
The DNA here is from genome assembly GCA_036873755.1 of Hanleya hanleyi. Taxonomy (NCBI): domain Eukaryota; kingdom Metazoa; phylum Mollusca; class Polyplacophora; order Lepidopleurida; family Hanleyidae; genus Hanleya; species Hanleya hanleyi. Next base: position 12,502 of record JAVTVY010036981.1, read on the forward strand.
CGGTGACTGAATTGGTGTGTTTTACAGGTTACAATCTCGCACGTGTTGATATACACATTGTGAGTCGTCATTCTGTTCAAATATTCCACCCAAAATCGGATTGCAACCGTTTATATATGATATTATTCATATTCATATATTTTTTACTGCCTATTTAGGGCCTATATATATTCAGTAAATTAAAAGTATATCAATAATTAGCTCCCATTACTCGCGCTCCCTCCTCCGCCCCCCCCCCCCCACCCAACACACGAATTTCAGTAATTTGATTTTATTTCAGGGTTTTGTGATAATTCTTTCATATTCATATATTTTTTACTGCCTATTTAGGGCCTATACATATATTCAGTAAATTAAAATTATATCAATAATTAGCTGCTCCCATTACTCCCGCCCCCTCCTCTGCCCCCCCTCCGCCCCTCCCCTCCCACACACAAATTTCAATAGTTTGATTTTATTCAGGGTTTTATGAAAATTCTTTCACATATTAATCTGTGAAGAAATTAAATTATTTCATTTAAATTTACAGTGACTTGTGATGCCGATTTGTTTGAGGCAACGCCACAGTCCAACTTTTTGATGATGGAATCGGCTTATTAAGGTGAAGTAGCAAAAGATGAATGTTTTTAATTACCATATCTAATAATTCTAGTGAGGAAGTCTAAAATCACCTAGCTGTCCAGAGATCTAATTTCTTTGTGCGCAATATATACAAATACAAATATACAAATATGTAATAGTTTTATGATCTGAACTTGTCTCAGGCATTGGCAATGATGAATTCTTTTGGCCTTGTTAGATGACATGATCACATCAAGATATATGATTTTGCAGACTAAGCTTACCTTGGATAAAAATTCAGCGATACTGTATACGGGACATGTAAATTAGTTCAATGGCGATAAAAAAAAATGTGCTTGTTAAAGTTTGAGGCCATGATTTCCCATTATACATGTATAAACAGAATCAAGCTGATCCTATTACTTTTTAAGATCACATCAACTAAGAATGGTAGTTTTGCTGTGTGGAAAATGATACATGTACTATATTTTGATACCTAACTGTTTCTCGTGTGATAAACTTTCATTCTACACATCATATCGCCATGTGCAATATGAAAGGTATTTCATAAGTTACATTATGTCATTAGCGCAAACAAATCAAATATGAACCTGTCCTCTAATACACAAATCATGTGTACTCTTGCTCTCATGTTGCAGAACCTAAAACCACCATTGAGTTTGGAGGGAAAGTTCAAACCTGGACACTGGCTGTCATATATGTGGAGGAGTTGAAAGTAAGATACATTCTAATTTTAATTAGCAATCAATTGCTTAAGATGAGTTTGTTATTTATTCAGTGGGTGGCACTGAACAAATTTATAACTACACATCAAAAAAATGGTTTTATAAAAACAAAAAAAAACTTGTAGATATTAAATCTGGAAAGATCTGTAAGCTTATTCTAGAATTTTGATGTGTTTCTAGAAATAAATATATTTTCTTGTAATTTCATACATGTAAGACATAAGTGTTCAAATACGTAGTCTTTAATATCTAACTAATTACCCCAAAGTTATTTACGGTGCTAGCTTCCAGATTTACCTTCAATATTTAATGTATTAGAATCACTAATTCTGATTTTTTAAAAATATTCTAGGGCATTAAATGTCATTTTCTTATTGCAAGAAAAATAATGGGTTCATGGGGTAAAAATCTTTAAAATTTATGAGTTAAATTTTCTCATCCCATGGACAGATTATCTTTCACAAAACAAGAAAATGAGTTTCAGTCTCAAAATGTGTTGAAGAATTCAATGTAGAATATCAATATGTAAGCTATCATCACAAGCAAAATTGGGGTAATTTATCTTGGATAGCAAAAGAATCAATTATCATTCATGTAGCATGTTTGTGAAAAAAATGGTTTTACATCCATATTAATTAACATTCATCACTCATTTCACCACATATGGACAATTGTGAAGTAGACATTTAGATGACTTCAGTGAAAAAATAGCTCTTTAAAAGGTAGAACGAAGTATACTTGCTATGTTGATGTGATTCTATGGGTCATTTAAGATTTTTCATATATATCATAACTTACATTTGTTTTGTTTTACAGCTTGAAGATTGAAATACCAGAAGTGAAGAGAAACAGAAATAAAAGACATTTTGAAAATGCAGACCCATGCTCTCTTCAATGTGGACTGGACATATTAACTCTTACATTATGATTTTTTGAGAAACAACAGAGTATTGAATGATACAGGCCTCCATATATGGAATAATACACATCCAAAATATTAAAATAACTGAATCTTTAATATCTGAACTGAGAGGAGTATAACATGGACTGATTGTGAATCAGACGGACTTGATCCATGGACTGGCTTCCAATGAATGTGGAGTCACATGTTTTTCTCTGCAGTACCATGAACACTGTTATAAATAGACTTTGAAATGTGGGATAGAGAGTACTGGTATGCCATTTGACAGAATATTCTCTAATTTTAGGTGTGTAGAAGTCCATTGCCTCCAAATGCTTTTAAAACCGAACCTTGAAAAACTGAAAGGACTTAAATATTAGGCAAAAAAAATGTGATGCCATGTAATACAACATCCTGCGTTTTTTTTCTCTCTTAATTATTTTCTTCAGCTTTTTTCCAAATCCATCATTTGTTATGCTGGAAATGACTTCAGTAGACAGAATAAAAATTATATGACCTGCAAGTGCTCCCAGTTGTTTATAGGACCTACAGACATTCAAAATGAATTTTATGTTTCCTGTAACCCTACGAACTCATATTTTTTGTGATAAATATAAATCAGCATCACTGTTGTTGCACATTCTCTTCCACAAGACTGAAGTCAATAAATGAGCACATCCTTTCAGCAATAATCATCCACACATGTCCAGTTCAATATCAGTTGTAAAACCACTATAGCGCTAGGTGCACCCACTTCAATTATGCATCAAAGCAAAGAAGCCAAGGGTCATCTCTTTTGAGATTTGATTTGACTGGGTTCGCGCAGATGGTAATAAATATAATTTGGTAATGAATGCAGTCAAATCAAATCTTGACAGAGATTTGCCTGGGTGTGTTTGTCTCGGTATAGGAGAACAGTGGTAACATCATCACTATATGCCGACATCAAATATATCTTCTCTTCAGTGCGCCTGCATAGTGTTCATTTTTCGCACACTGATTTAAATTGTTAATTTCTGTGAGATGCATCTAGGAAATTTCGTCCGGTGTGCTCGAGAGCAAATAAACCACAGATGCATCTAATTTGCTGAAGCCTCGTACTGGTGTTAGTTTTAAGAAGGTCCACGTGAATATCTAGCGATATTCAACCGGACAAGCTTTAATAAGACATATTCTTAACTCTTAAATTTGCAATCAACGAATAACTGGCCATTACTAAAGGTGAAATCCGCTTGTCTGATGGATTTTGTTCCCAGGCTTTATTGGTATTGTTCGTATTTGGTAAAAACATTATGTTCCTACGAAGTAGGCTCTCATTTGCAAATTGTCCGGTAATGAGTGAGAGTGAAGTGAGTCCATCCGAATCCTTTCGTCGGCAAAATAAGGAGAACCATTGACATTAGAACCTTGATTTTTGGCATGAAGGTGCATTAGGGGACTGTTGCCAGCAATTTCTGAGCTGACCTACTTTTGATGAAAATTTTGATGA
>JAVTVY010036982.1:0-15956 GCA_036873755.1 Hanleya hanleyi
TCAGTTGCTGCGACACCAACGGTTGATTCATGCCCATGAGCATGAACGACAACTTCCTACTGAAGAGGAGCCACGGAAGGTGAGATCCAGTGAAGATAAGCTCGGGGAGACGAACGCCACTGGTGATGCGATGAAGGAGAGCCCGCCTATACCCACAGTTGAGAAGAGCCTGAATATCCAGCCGGACCCCAGCGTTACGGTTTCGAGTGCTGACAACATCGAACATTTTCTGGTGGAGTCCATAAATGTTCCTAGCGATCTCTTACAGGACAACCATCCAATCAGTGACATCGATCAGCGCCATTGGTCCATGACACGGTACTGTTTCCACCCTCAAGATATCTACAATTTCCCACTGACCAACCGCACCTGTCTACGCAGCTACGTGGAAGCCATCTTCAACGATCAAACTACGGCCTTTACATTGAATGTCGCTTTCGGGTACATCTTACGTCACAAAAAAGACGGACCAGTTACAGTATTATTATCCCAGTGCCAACAACCATGTGTTTGACCAGCCGGTCACCATCATTAACCGGGGGTCACTAGAGACGATGCTGGAGATACTGGACACCGTGGAACCTTTGAGATGGGCGCACCGTCAACGCCCCAACATTCAATGGGTGGTAGAGAGGGTAACCAATGTCACGTTTTTCCTGACCAAGCTGACCGATCACCCCCATCGGTTGAATGCGTCACCCGTGCACTGATGAATATGATGCTGTACACACACACACACTCTATGTCTACATGCTGCTCGCTGACTTGAGCTCAGTAAACACTTGACCTAATGTGACAATGTGTTAAATAATAAAACATGGTGTTTGATATTTCAATTTGTTTTGCTGTGAACATACTAAACATACCCAGGGCGGCTCCCCCCAGCCTGGGTATGATGTAACATTGGGGTAATAAACTATATAAACATTACTAAACTTGTTGTTTTTTTCACGACAACAGCTATCCGATTGTATAATATTCCGCGCAGGCTATTTTCATACACCTCGGCCACCGCGCATGCGCAGAAGGCCGATATGTCAACCCCACCCCCAGCCCATTAGATGCCCCCTCCCCTAAGCTTCACTTGGATACCTCACTCGACCCCATCGCACCATTTTATCTAGGGACTACTTTTTCTCCGCGGAAGGTTTTCCCCGCGACCGAATCACCGCCAGACATGACCGCGGATGAATACATCTTTCACATCTTGCACTCACTCACACCGGCCGCCATCTTAAACCCACCACCCATCCACCACACTTGCACTCACTCACACCGGCCGCCATCTTAAACCCACCACCCATCCACCACAGCCGCCATCTTAAACCCACCACCCATCCACCACACTTGCACTCACTCACACCGGCCGCCATCTTAAACCCACCACCCATCCACCACACTTGCACTCACTCACACCGGCCGCCATCTTAAACCCACCACCCATCCACCACAGCCGCCATCTTAAACCCACCACCCATCCACCACACTTGCACTCACTCACACCGGCCGCCATCTTAAACCCACCACCCATCCACCACAGCCGCCATCTTAAACCCACCACCCATCCACCACAGCCGCCATCTTAAACCCACCACCCATCCACCACAGCCGCCATCTTAAACCCACCACCCATCCACCACATCCACACCCCATGTGACACAATACGCGCTTCTGAGTGGCTACCTCCACGTGTCCTCCACAAAACATGCTAATTTCTGAGGTCAATAGGACTCAGTTTGTGCTTTGTATACTACTTGTATCAAAAGGTGAGTAATACCTGGCGATCAAAAGAAATGAAAAGATGGGTACCTTGTGATTCCGACAAGCTGGAGTTCATGAAATACGGCAACTGATCACTGACTAGCAGATTGAAAATCCTCACTTTGTCCTGAATCATATGATGAAATTCCCGAGGCCTTAGCATCATTGTGTTCTTAAAGGTCAACCCAAACGCTCTGAGGTCAAAAATATAAAAAAATAGTCCTTTCGATTCTGAAAATAATGATATTTTTTTCATAATTTTGTGCAGTCTGGTTGGCGAGATATTGCCGTTTGAAAGGTGAAAATCGCTCTCCTGTCAATTCCAGCTGTGACGTCACGGAGGGAAGCCGTCTTGTATTCTCTATGTTAAAGCCGTATACCACAGTCGTATGTAGCTGCTGATTTCTGGAGATTTTCGGAGTATCGGGGCATCATTTTTTAAATATGCCGCGACGTTGTGTAGTGGGAGGTTGCAGTTTTACTACAGATGACGGTGTTAGTATTCATTTGTGGCCCAAAGACGAGAAAAGCGCTGCAAATTGGACGAAATTTGTACGCAACACGAGAGTGTGGAAAGAGGGCCCGAGCCAGTACTCGTATAATTTGCTCGGCACATTTTGACAGAAAGACATCATTCGAGGACATCTACAGCGTAGCAGTTGAATTCGGGTACAAACCAAAACTAAAGAGAACAGCTATTCCAACTATCAAACGTAAGAACGATCAGAATGTGACGGCAAAGAAATCGGACAAGGAGAATCTATCACGGGCATCGGCTGAAGGAACCTAGCCTGCAAGCGAGGCCTCGGGCAGGGGGACGGCTGTACATGCCCTGCTCGCTCTTGCGTGGCATTTGTTGCTTGAGCATCTACAGGTTAGACTGGATGAGTCTCTATTTCATATATACACGTTTAACCATTTGTTCCAATGTGTCTTAATGTCTGTATTTGTATGTTCAATTTTATTCATTCTATGTATGCGTTTTTAGCCAAATGTTGGCACAAACTTCACGCAAATAAATTATCTAAATTATATACTATTTAATAATAATAATAAAATGATCTTTCATAAATATATATACGTTTGATAAGTAAATAAAGAAAAAACACCAATTGGAGTGAATGGCTGTAGATACAGAAGTGATAATTATACTTTCATAATCCCTTGACATTTGAGATTGTGGGAATATCATTCGATTTCAATTTAATTGAGGAAATTTGTCGAAAATTGAGCAAATGTGAATGCCGATCCACTCACCACGGCTTACTTTTCGCCATGAACGTCCAAAGTTTTTTTATCAAACTATATAATTCTGAAATTGGTATTTCATGGGGATTATGGGAAAACAAACAAAATTCAAGTCGGACGTATATCAGTAGAGTTATCAACAGTTTACTGTCCATACTGCCGAATCCCGGAGTTTATCCCTTCGAAAAGGCTGCCTCGGTCAGTAACAACAATAACAACACAGATGTGCTCGTTCGTTACATCACAGAATCGTTCTACATTCAATACAGTTTGAAATATATGGACATTTGGTCTTATAGATGACGATAATAAGGTTTCCAGTCAAGTTGCATACCAATCTGTATTCAACAAACGACCTCTCCGAATCCTGTCGTCGTCGAGTTCCACGTTGTCAGAGTGGTTGTCACTGTCAGAATCGGAGCCGTACGGCTCAAATTGATAGGGCTGAATTCCGCCGTTGGTCTGCAAACAACTGTTAATTTGCCCGTCATCATCCTCCTCTATGTCTATTTCATCTTCTTGGCGAAAAATATTTCCATCTAAGCAGCTGATATCGCTCGAATCGACATCTGAACCGGAGCTCTGACTGCACTCGCTTTCCATGTTATCCGCTGTTTTTTCTCAGGCAACTTCCCTGCGTGACGTCATCAACCCAGCTGTGAAAGTGTGGAAAAGCCCACTTTGCTCCCATATTACGTGTGTTTCTGATCAGATTAGATTTTTTTCAATATTTTTTTCATACAAAGTGAAGTATGAACTATGATTTTTAAGGATTTTTAGACCAAAAAAAATTCCGTTTGGGTTGACCTTTAAGGATGTCCGCTGGTGGTAAATCAAAGTAATTAACTTTTTGAATAATGTGTGTTGTTGCATTCATAATTGTGTAATATGAGGAAAAACAAAGAAAAAAATATAGGCTGGTGTGCATTTTTTAGCTGTAGGCAACGTCAAGTGGACTGCCCCATGCTCAATTTGATAACCCAGAAATCATAGGGAATAGCCCTAGTTTTGAAGCATATTCATGAAAAAATCATATAAATAGTATTTAACTTTTTCTTATATTCTAACTGTTTGCAGATAATCGCATTGTCTATCAAAATTTATCAAATTGGATGGATGTTGATGTCCAAAATTCTCGGCTAGAGAGCTTTTAAAGGAAATCCCTATAACCTAGGAAAGGGAGATAATCCAATAGGAAAAACAGGCAAAATGGCTGCCAAAGCCAAAAACCACCAGCGGACATCCTTAATATAACTACTTCCGGTTGGATAAAAGCTATGAAGTGTAGCGAATAAGAAATGACATCAATATATTGCCAAGAGCCAATCGTACTTCTCCACTTAACTCTCAAGTACGAGTAATCTGAGATGTTTTTATGATCATTAAAACAAAGGAATTGTTTACGTTTCTATTCGGATGCTTTCGATATTGGACTATTCTAATTCGTCCATGAAGTCTGTTTCGAAAAAGAAAAGTCAAAGTAAACATCTCAAATTCGATACGCTAAAATCCATCGAAGATGTACACAAAGTACCATGGTTCAGTGATTTGGAGAATATTTTGTAATCTACAGGAAATAGGGGAATATTAACCCTACCAGACCTTGGGGGTGGGGGCATTATGGACCCTCTTTCAAACTTTCTACTCTATCTCCGAAACGACACAAAAATGAAAGGTGACCCTCCGCGACTTTTGAGTTTATCATATTGGGGTCATTTTGAGCCTATTTGCATACCCCCAGCAGAGAATCATGGGGGAAGGTTTATAAATTTTAGGGCGCGGGCTTTGCCCGTGCCCTAAAATATAAACTTCCTCATACTAACCGTGCGTAAAATAACCATTTAGCACGCCTATGAAAACGTTATTTCTTAATTAGAGCTAGTGATTTATGGACGCGGATATTCTCTAATGGACGACGGCTGAATTATGAATGACGGACCAGACGCTTGTAATTACACAAACCGACTTTAATATAGTTTTCTATATGGGTGCCTAATACAACATGATGTTACATATTGAATGATTGGAGCTTTTGATCTTCGGTTCCAGTCTGGTTAAAATGCTAACAGAATGGCTCCAGATTCATTTATTGTTCGCCTATCGGCCCTAATTACGAGGATGACTTCGAATTCAGCTTTTGGCGTATATGTCTTCTCTATTGAACAAAGAGTTTCCTTTCAAGAGTATCCGGAAAGGAAAGGAGAGTAAATTACAGTCGTAGCGCATATCACATGACTTATTGTTGCCATTAATCCTCCATTAGTCTCTGAATGCTTTGAATCTTTGCGTGCTGATATATTTCTGTTTTCTCAGTGAGAAACATGGTAAACATGTTGGTTCTTCCAAGATTCCAGCGAAATTGCGGATTACATGCCTGCCGGGGGATTAGATGGTGCGTCCAAACCTCCTTTATCGTGATTCCATTTAGCTATAAAAAGATATAATTACTGCAGAACTTAAGAAAATAAGGTTATCTTTCTATTTCTAAAAAAAATGCTATTTCATATTATTCAAAAGTTATATTCAACTATGGCTTCTTTTGATCTCCTTCGTTTGCTGCTGTGTATTCCTGGTCTATATATAGCCGTTTCCGGAAAGCCCATGGATCAACGCCGTTCTTTAGGATCGGAGGTATGAAAATTTGCTTCTATATTCTGTTCCTTTTAATTAGTCGTCTACTAAGATGTTTGTGAAAAATCAATAGTAGCTCCGTATTAACTTCCTTTTCTTGCAGCGTGTATAAGAAACTGGACTTCACGAAGTGACTACCCTGACTGTCCAGAAGTGTCTTTGAAGTAACTTTGAAGTAACTTTAAAGTGTGGCCATATTTTAACCTTGAAGCGCAAGGCTCAGAGTCAGAAGTGTGCTTGCAGTGTGGGTATTGTTTTGTAGCAATGCCATATAAGGGCATTGAAGTCACAATGAAGTCACATAGAAGTACTTTTGAAGTGTGCCTCAAATATGTTAATTAGGCACTGCAAAGGCACTTCATAGACACTTCCACAGAAGGGTAACCTTCATAGGCACTTCTGAAGTGCTCTTTAAGTACCTAATTAGAATATTTGAGGCACTTCATCTCCTTATATGGCAAGGCACTTCATCCACTCTCCTACAGAAGGATACCTTTCATATGCACTTCTGAAGTGCTCTTGAAGTACCTTATTATTATCATAGCAAATCCGTGTAATGAAAAGGTATGTAGCCACGAGATATTTACTTTCCCGAAAAAGAAGACACAAATATATATTTGAGCACAGAACGTTTCATTTAGAGAAAGTACAGAGTGAGACAAAATAGTACATCATAAAATATTTACAATAAACCGGATGGTTCTTAACAAGAAACATGTAGTCTATATAACCGCTAGCACAAATCCTTGAGACAAAATACAGCACAGTACTATATATGTATGTATTTACATGCAGTCTCTGGTATGAGAATTTATTGCAGTATTATTATTCAAGGGTGACCGAAAGATCTGCTGCTTCGAGTTCAAGTTGGACAAGAACACGAAGGATAGTTTGTTTTAGTTGCCCTGAGGTCCACTCGGACGTAATCCAACGCTGAAACCCACCAGTCTGAATTGTGAACTTCTTGGCCTGTGGCGATAAATACATGCATATAATTAAAACCTGATCAGTTGTATATATGGTTCCATATGACATGCAATCCAGTTTTTTTTAATACACTCAGGATGATTGAATAGGTTGACTACCATAAGGGTAAAGAATGGAACACATCCCTACGATTTACAAAAAATTGATGAAGATGTCTATTATCCTTTCTTTAGTACTCCATGATATACAACAAGGGAGAGAGAGAGAGAGAGAGAGAGAGAATTACGGCTTAACGTCGCATTCAGCAATATTTCAGCTATCAACAAGGGAGATAAACAGTTTGTGTGATGTTCTAACCAGTATACACTATGAAGAAATCAACCATACCTAGGTGTGCTCATTAAATTTCCCATCAGTCGAGTGGCTGCTTGAAGTGAGCCGAGTTCCTTGTAGCAGCTGTATTCTGGAATATGAAAGTATATACAATGTAAGAAGCCATCAGAATTGAAGAGAAACAATCATGTGAATTTTTAGAATTTGTCTTTGTTAATTTCTGGTTCAACTAAATCTTCATACAGGGTTTCAAATAACAAATAAATGCTTATTAACTACAAATTGTATTCTTAAATTTTTGAAATGAAATAAATGTATGAAATGAATTGTTCTCATTTCTCAAGATGTGGGTAAAAATGTACAATTGAAGTGTGTGAAGATCCTTAGCTTTGGTATATGAATAGTGCAATCAATAGACGAGGAAAATATAGCCTGTTATAATGATGAAAAGTCTAATCATAATTGATTATACTTTTTCTGATTACAGCTAAAAATAGGTTATGCTCACATTTTATTATCAATATATTTTAAACTTATTTCTTTACCATTTTGTCAAAAATCTGGTATGGAAATATTCTACATTCTGCAAAGAACAAAAATCAATAAATTTTATAAATCAATAAACAGTTCAAAACAACAAGATAATTTATTTAGAGCTACCATCCCCCCAACCAGTTAAATCCACCTGTTTTGACATGAACAGGAAGTATACAAGCAGTTTTGTGATAAAAATATCTCACCCTCAGGGGATTTCCTCCAGGGGTGCATGCCAATCTTCATATGAGGTCCCCAAGCCTGGGGTTTCCAAGCTGACAATTCACACAATCATAACAATGGCAATTAATCCACACTGCCTTGATAAACCTGGGTAGATCTGAAAGTGATATTGAGACAGAGATATGGGTAATTCGCCATGTTATATGACCCATTAAATTTGACTGCAATTATAAGGTGGAGTACATTATTACAACCTGCAGTCCATATAGCAATATTTATTGAGGCCAATATCAATTTTTTAATATGCCAAGTATATATGTCAAGGGAAACTTGTTGATAAAATAAATAGCTGATACTCCCAGGTCTACATCACTGTTCAGCTCAGTTCTTTGCTTATTAAGTTATGAAAAACAGAAAAATTATAGTTATATTTATAATTTACTTACCATATCACTAGCTGCACTCATCACAATCTGCAATACAGTTCTTCAAACCTCCATAGTTCTAACTTAACATGAACAAATCCATCTGATTTTTGCAGTTGGAGAGGTCAGCCATTTTGTCATTTTGTTTGTTGTCGACTGGTGGTGCCCCCGGTGTTCAATTAAATTTTCAAGGGCAGATAACTCCACCCATTTTGACAAGACAGTTCAGAAGAAAAACACTATCAGAAACAGAAATTATATATATATTATATTTAGTGATAATAATGAAGAGGATAATATAAAGTATTCTTTAATGGGTATATTTTGTTGCTGACATTATGTTAGAACTGATTCTTCTAAAAATATTTTCCCATTTTGTCCAGTTTTACTATAAAATCATGGATTTGGAATGATTATAAAATCTGAATTCAACAAGATTTCTTATCTAATATGTGAGAGACTGATATTATTAATATCTTTATTTTATTCAAATAGAAACCTATAGTAATGATCACTTTAAAAGATCCAAAAAAGTGTCCACAGTTCTTAATATGTCAGTAACCACATGTGAATATTTTACACAGTTGTAGCTATTTTGAACTATGAAGTACAAATCTGATGTTTGGTGGTTTCATTGAAATGAGATTTGGTGTCACTGAGCGAAATCAAATCAGCCAACTTTAAGCTGGGATATTCCCAGAGCTAATTAATATCATTGAAACTTGTATACATGTAGTTCTAATTTATAATGTTATGTTACTGTAACAGTTTGTGGGAAAATTCCAATAATCTAGAAATCCTATTGGGTTGAATCTTATAGGATTTTTCCTAATCTTATAGGATTTTTTCAGAATCTTGTAGGATTTTTCAAACTCTTATATTTTAGAATCTTATATGATTTTTTAGAATCTTATAGGACTTTTCAACATCTTATAGGATCCTATAAGATATTTTGTGTAAGGGGAAGTCCCTCAAGTTGTGCTATATAACTGACAAAGTCCAAGAAGTGTCTTTGAGAAGTACCTTGGATTATGCTGAACAAAAACAAAGTCTCAGAAGTGTCCCTGAAGTCCCCCAAGTTTTGCTGAAGAACTGACAAAGTCCATGAAGTGTCTTTGAGAAGTACCTTGGATTATGCTGAACAAAAACAAAGTCTCAGAAATGTCTCTGAAGTCCCTCATTTTTTGTTATGAAATTGACAAAGTCCATGAAGTGTCTTTGAGGAGTCCATTGGCTACTGCCTTTTTCTAATGAAGTACTTTTGAAGTGTGCCAGTATTTTTCTCTGTTGTTGAAGTGCCTTTTCAGTGTACTCTTCAGAGGCACTTCTAGGCACACTTCACATGAAGTGTGACACTTCTGGACAGTAAGGGTATGATTATTCCGGGATAATGATAATATATCACGCTTGAAATAACTTGAAATAATTATCTCCATATAAAATTCCACTATATATAGTTGTTTCATGCCCCCGGGCTAAATTACACAGGATCATGTCATTCGGACAAAGGATAATGAGACCGAATACGGTCATGAAGGTTGTGCGGTTAAACATTTGACTGGACATGGGCTGTAAGCGACACGTCGGATGACTGCCTGTTATTACTGTAAACGGTCTCGGTGAGCTTTGTCTGCTTCAGCACCAATACGTTATGACATGGCCCTATTGTAAAAGATTGACTCATAGGAGGAAACTTAACCGAATGATTTCTGTGGCTTAGGGTAGATAAGGTATTATTTTATCACAATTTGTGTGGCCTTGTCCCGCTTCGAGGTTTATGTGAGCATCTTCATGCTGCACTCGGAAAGCCCGGATGGATGAGGTTAGCTTTCAGGAAAAGATCAGGGCTCACGCTGCGACGTAGGTTTAATCAAAATAGTTTTCTGTGCATTTGTCCAGTGGTTGAGTTGAGTGACGATGTTACTGGGTTCGTTGATGTTTTCACCTTACTCTTGAACTAATAAATTCATCTAGCCTTTGGATGGATTGACTGCATTCTCTCTAGCGCTAATTAGAGACACGACCAACCAAAGATTGTCGCACTCACTGGTGCAATGACCGCACTCAGAGCACGTCGTGACGGGCATCACGTCCTCCATATTTTTTTTATATCTCATATTATCAACATCATTGATTTTAAGACATTTGGAATACGAATGCTGGTAGTTATTTTAACATTCAAAAATAAGGTGAATGTAGTCCATACGGGCTCGGCTGTTTAATTTGATTGACAGCGTTTACTTCACCGGACACTGCGCCCAGGTGTTCCAAGAGAGACGTTTCAAAGTATTTCGACTGTTGAAAAATCCCCTTGCTGGAAAAAGGTCTATCTTTTACTCGAATATCCCGTTGATACGCTGCATGATACATGTAGATGGCATTAAATGGAAATATGGTGAAATTACATTTCAGGAAAGGACTGTTATCATTGTTCAAAAACTTTTCCCAGGTCAAAGAGATAGAAAAGAAACTGCATCAACAAACCGCTGTGAACCGCTGATTCAATGCATCCGCAGGTATTATCGGTGCAGCTCAATTGCTAAGGGTTAACTTGATTTAACTTGAAGTCGAGCATTCAATAGCGATTATAATTTGTAGTCACTTTTCAATGCACAATTACGGTTATATTTCATTTATTATTATTTAAATAAACCTTCCTCCTTCACGTCTTTCCAGGCTCTATTGTATAGCCCCTGTCCCCCCGCGTTGCAGGTATCAGCCTCTGATGCAATACAAGTCCATATCCCATTTGTTCTATGTGCTTACAGTTGAAGGCTCACATTGAGGCTTTCATCATAAACTAAAGAACAGGGGAAATCCCCTTACATCTTATACATAATAATAATACATTTGCCTCTAACGGGCGCGTTAGGTACCCTTTTTCAAAAGTATTTGTTCCTTTGATACCTCTCCTTGATTGCACGTGTATCCCAACGAAGTTTCAAGCGGCTACGACTGAAAATCTGGCAAGATCAGGGCTCACGCTGCGACGTAGGTTTAATCAAAATAGTTTTCTGTGCATTTGTCCAGTGGTTCAGTTGAGTGACGATGTTACTGGGTTCGTTGATGTTTTCACCTTACTCTTGAACTAATAAATTCATCTAGCCTGAGGATGGATTGACTGCATTCTCTCTAGCGCTAATTAGAGACACGACCAACCAAAGATTGTCGCACTCATTGGTGCAATGACCGCACTCAGAGCACGTCGTGACGGGCATCACGTCCTCCATATTTTTTTTATATCTCATATTATCAACATCATTGATTTTAAGACATTTGGAATACGAATGCTGGTAGTTATTTTTACATTCAAAAATAAGGTGAATGTAGTCCATACGGGCTCGGCTGTTTAATTTGATTGACAGCGTTTACTTCACCGGACACTGCGCCCAGGTGTTCCAAGAGAGACGTTTCAAAGTATTTCGACTGTTGAAAAATCCCCTTGCTGGAAAAAGGTCTATCTTTTACTCGAATATCCCGTTGATACGCTGCATGATACATGTAGATGGCATTAAATGGAAATATGGTGAAATTACATTTCAGGAAAGGACTGTTATCATTGTTCAAAAACTTTTCCCAGGTCAAAGAGATAGAAAAGAAACTGCATCAACAAACCGCTGTGAACCGCTGATTCAATGCATCCGCAGGTATTATCGGTGCAGCTCAATTGCTAAGGGTTAACTTGATTTAACTTGAAGTCGAGCATTCAATAGCGATTATAATTTGTAGTCACTTTTCAATGCACAATTACGGTTATATTTCATTTATTATTATTTAAATAAACCTTCCTCCTTCACGTCTTTCCAGGCTCTATTGTATAGCCCCTGTCCCCCCGCGTTGCAGGTATCAGCCTCTGATGCAATACAAGTCCATATCCCATTTGTTCTATGTGCTTACAGTTGAAGGCTCACATTGAGGCTTTCATCATAAACTAAAGAACAGGGGAAATCCCCTTACATCTTATACATAATAATAATACATTTGCCTCTAACGGGCGCGTTAGGTACCCTTTTTCAAAAGTATTTGTTCCTTTGATACCTCTCCTTGATTGCACGTGTATCCCAACGAAGTTTCAAGAGGCTACGACTGAAAATCTGGCCATAATTCACGAAAAAACAAACTCACGGAATTGGTCCGGATTCCTCATATCTGCACTTCGCCGGATAAAGACCGAAGAGCATCCGGTAAAGTATCAGATATCATTCCTCAATAATGGCGGTGATTCCATATGAATGGTGTAGGGCATCCAATTGAAATCGGTTCCGCATGAAAAAAGCCTGATGCGCTTGGAATTTCTTTGTGGAAGGAGGACTTAGTTTACTTTAATCTATTAAACGTATATTATTCTATTGCAAAAGATCGACTCGTAGGAGGAGAGAGAGAGAGAGAATTAAGGTTTAACGTCGCATTCAGCAATATTTCAGCTATATAGCGACGATCAAACAAAATTCTAAGTAATCAATTCAAAACCTCGGTAAACTAATGCGTTAAAACAGGTACACACCTCGTAGGAGGAAACTTAACCGAATGACTTCTATGGTTGGGGCTGAGACTAGCCCAATTCATGATGAACAAGATTCGAAGCTTAGTGGAAAACCAAGATAGCTTTCTCAGCATTTGTCCAGTGGTTCAGTTGAGTGACGATATTAGAGTTCGTTGATATTTTCACCTTACCCTTGAACTAATGCATTCATCTAGCCTTTATATAGGGTGGATGGTCTGGATTCTCTCTAGCGCTAATTAAAGACACGATCAATCTAAGATTGCTGCACTCGTTGGTGCAATGACCGCACTCAGAGCGCGTCGTGACGGGCATCACGTCTTCCATATTTTTTCATATCTCATATTATCAACATCATTTATTATAATGACATTTGGAACACGAATGCTGATAGTTATATACACATTCAAAAATAAGGTACATGTAGTCCTTACCAGCTCGGCTATTTAATTTAATTGACAACGTTCACCTTACCGGACACTGCGCCCAGATGTTTCAAGGGAGACATTTCAAAGTACTTCGACTGATGAAAAATCCCCTTTCTAGAAAAGGATCTATCTCCTTTTACGAATATCCCATTGCTGCTCTGCATGATACATGTAAGTGGCATTAAATTGAAATATGGTGGAATTACTCGCTTCAAGAAAAAGTGTCGCAATCACCATTAGTTCGAAAGAATTTACCCAAGGATTTAGAATGGATTTATTTTTCGGAATGGATTACAAATCTTAGATAGCACGAAATCACTCTTTGGATAACTACAGGGTATTACTGCAATTTCAATGAGCTAGTCAAAGCGAGATCGATAACTCAGTTTGAAACTCCTATCGAGATCCGCCGATTACTGAATTAAATCTATTGTGCAAGGTATTGGCGTCAATACTGGGTAGAGAATTAGCGTTATCCGAGAGACCAGATAACGACACTAACTACAGCTTAGAAAAAAGATATAAAACATAGAAGTATAGAAATCGACTGACACATCGATATCATGTATTTCAGAACGGGATATCTAAAATCAAGTGCTAGATCCCCAAGAGGCTATATCCCCAAGTGAACTGCTGTGTCCGTTATCGCTGGCCCTTCGTCGCCTGACATCAGTAGCACAAAATATGCAAAGCAGGAATAAGATACAAGTCTATAATCATAACACCCAATTATTTTACTCCAATGCAAACATGAACGTCAACAGCCCATTATCATATAGTGCTGTCTTCATTGACAACCGTTGAATGCTTCTCTCCAGCTCGAAATCATCTTGGGGTTTCTTTTAATATCATGCATATTTGAATTTGATGCTCACTGTCGTATAAAAAAGGACCTCCGGTTGTTGGCGGAGATGTTCATTTGTGGATGACGGCTAAATTACAACACATATAAGGGTAGTGGGAAGAGGTGCCGACATACTGACTGCGTCACATGACTTCACAGAATAGTCTTCTGCTTAACCTATTCTAAAGCACATACGAAGAATCTAACGATTCGTGATATGTGTTGTATCTCAGGTACGCTTTTATTGTACCTGTTCATGTGGCAACTTGGATGATATGACCACACGGCCCCTAGCACCGGCATAAGCGGTATTAGATACAAATCTAGAGCTATGATGGAAATGCTCTGACAACTCGTATACTGGTAATTGGTGAGCTGTTTCGCTGTGAATATCGGATCTGTGGCCTAGAATTAGAGCAGTGTCGCGACTATGAAGACTGGTTCTGTACTATTGTCCGTGCTCAGGCTCAGCATTTTCTACTAACAACTGGGATAGGTTACGAAAGATTCTGTAGAATGTATTAGGTTTCTTGAACTAACGGTTGAAAAGTGTGTTTGCGTAGTATAATAGAACAGAAGGTGTAAAAATGCTAGGACACGAGCTGCGCCCTTGCCTTAAAATATACACTCTCCTACACGGACATTCAATTCATGATGGATTTACCGGTAACGATATAAAAATATTACTTCTCAAATAAAACAAAAATATTTCGATGGAGAATGCCGCGCTATGATAATTTTTGTCACACGACGAAGAGCTCTCAGCAGTTACAGATCGTGTTATTGTCAATTTCCCAGAAATACTAGACGTATTGAATCTCGTTGACACGGGTTATACTAACACGTTATTGTAGTATTTTCGAAGTTTGGTTTGATAAGTTCCGCTTAACTTAACTGCTGTGAAATTTCTATTAACTACCAATAACGTTGTTTCGCGCTACCATTAACGCTGGTACTTTCAAAGCCTTCCTGATAATTCATATTCAGAATGTCGTGGTACACGGAAGAACACGATCCATTTCCCATAACGTTGGACGCGATGCTCTAATACTGCTACGATCCTTACGTGGCTGAGCTAACTAGGACGTGTATTCTTCAACACGAGCGTTCTGTATAGCTTTCATAATAGTTTCCTCTCAGTTTACTCGGCTCTATCTTTACGCAATACGAAAAGAATTGGAAATAATTGGGCTGTTCATCTTTCAATAAGGTATTTATGATGCTATGTGCCTCAAACTAGTCAGGAATGCCAAGAGGCTCCGTGGACTGGACACGGAAATGGAACTTTCGCTCATTTCCCTTCTCTCAATCTATCAACCAGAGAAGCTTCCTGTGGATTTAATAAGAATATGTGAACATGGGGGAGGGCGAAAGTTTCAGCCACAACAGGAGCACACAGAATTTAGACGAAGGCAAAATGAGTTCATAGGGGAAATTAGTAATCAACATATCCTCTTTGTGAAAATAACTTTACTGATTTTCGATCAAAATTCAGTTATTCTCTCATCTAGTTTAAATGAACACTCATTCCAATAAGCGATCCACCAAGAAAGCTGCAGCACTTTAATAGTATGTCCGACATTCTGTGACTGTTTAAGTATACAATTGCTATACACCCCCAAGTGGGGAAGCATCATGAGATTTGTACTATGCCTGTTGCCAGGATGGGCAGATTAATTTCCTCCACATGATGGCTGTACATGGATATATAGTCACACGTGTTCAGCTAATCATATCTTAGTGAGTTATATCGTCGCTATGTGACCGAAATACTGCTGAACCTGATTTTGAACTCTCTCTCTCTCTTTCTCTCTCTCACTGCAAGTGCCATAGCTGGGTTTAAGAAAGAACACGGGTGCTGGAGATTGGCAATCCAATGGGGATTACCAATATCGGTCGAAGACGGAATAATCAGTGAGCCGTGACCCGCTTTGAGCGTCCACTGCAAACTGGTGGATAGTCGAGTTTCGTTTCTTCCTCTGATATAATTTGGAGGCATATTTTATTCAGTGATACCTGGTATAAATTAGGTAAATAGTAATTACGTACTACTATTCGAAGAAAGGACAATTATGCTTGTCCTACTGAATATTTTGGTGACTTTAAGTTGAACATATGTCAGAGATTGTTGGATAGAGATA
>JAVTVY010036983.1:0-16601 GCA_036873755.1 Hanleya hanleyi
ATAGTGGGTCTTAGACGACGAGTATTGTATTTTGTTGAGAATAACATGAATTAGATTCAATAGTTTTAAATATCAATTGAAAAGGGTGAACCCGGCGTGCCGTAAGATATCAATAAGAAACTAACTTCTGTTGATATTTTTTATTATTATGGACGCAGACCTTCTTCACGGAGGACGGGTGGACTACTGATTGTTGGACGAGACGCTTACATATGGCATCTAATGTCATGAGAGCCATAACATCCCACACTTTCCTTATTGCCACCTGTTTCCTATTGCGTCAAAGATTCTACAACAAAACAGTAGATCCTTACATGTACCCGTTTTCCTTGAAAATTGCGAAGTTATTATTTTATAGTTCTAGTCGATGAGAATGTTTGTGCCAATAATTTCTTCCACGGCTGTTGTTATGCGTTTTAAGTCTGCCGACATGTTTGCGATATATCATACTTTCGTGAAATTTATATCATGGTACATATCAAGTCCTAGTTTCATCAACAGCATCTGTTGTATATCTCCAGTTCGAAATGGACCGAGTACGCCCAGGTGCCGCTGTGATATTATTGGTTCAATATTATCTGGTTTGATCTATGACGTTGCATGTACATAAGTAATTCCAAAGCTGAGCGGATAAACGCATTCTACAACCAACCGTTCACGAGGTGATTGACTGCTCGATGCGAAATATATGCAGTTCGTCCCTTCGCATGGCTCGCTACAACTACATACATAAACTGCAAAAATGTTTTCTATATTAGCTGCGTAGTTTTGTTAGTGCTAGCCAAGTTTTCATGTTTTCGTTCGTTCCGTCACACCAAGCTGCCCTTGGATTCAATTGCATGTCCAGTCCGGGACCACTGTGCTGCATGTAAAACAATAAAACAATAAAACAAACTCTTTCCACTTTCTGTCCACTATTTTTTTATCGGGGTTGGCAAACCGTTTAATCGTCGTGAGGAGCTAGTGAATCTGCAATCAGTCTTTAAACATCAACGGTCGATTAGATTTCCACTGGTATACCGCCATCTCCTTTGTACATGTCACGTGGTCGGTACACTGTGATACATACCGATTACATTAACTGACATGACCACACGGCCCTATGAAGTCATCTGTTGGAAAATGATGAAATATGTGACCGCAAAAGTAAACGAGAGATCCTGAAGGATCTTGGCGCCCACCATTGTCCGATAATTGTAAGCTAATGACAAGAGGATCTTTTTGTCCATTGTTATTAAGAACTAACGAGTGATTTGTAATTTTGTTTACAGAATTTCGAATCTGAGCGAAAAAGATCGAAAAAGGGACACTGGAAAACACCAAGATATCATCTTTCTGAGTTTCAAGATTTCTAGAAACTGTACTTATGTCAGTTGTTATAGTACAAGAGAAATGAGCAAAGTTAGACTGAAAGTGAATCTACATGTACGGAGGACCCTTCGTCTTCGTTTTGTAGTATTTTTTTATTATTTGTTTTTGCACGTGTCACCATTGGGTACTGGAAGCGAAGACAAATCTCTTTGACACTTTGGCATGAGCTATGAAACATACTTCAGATTTTATAATTAGGAACGAATGCTAATTCTGCTATCTCTTTTAACATACCATGCTTGAAAATAGTAAGATGGTACAATACTTAATACTGAAGGGATCTGGTCCGCGCAATGATGTTGAAACTTCGAAAGTGTCTGAATCCTGATTATCTCCATTGGATTGAAACATGCAGTAGTCTACAGTTGTCGAGTTGTGACGTTGTGTCACAAGAGTGACGTCCTTGCATCTAGCCGACCCGCCGGCAGACGAAACGGTGGGGCAGTTCACTTGCAAATTCATGGACTAAAGAAAACTGATTTAAAATTTGAAGAAAAACATTTTAATTCCGAATTATATGAACTCCTTGATATGGAAGGTGAAGGTATGGATATTCTCTATGGTCAATATATTGAATATGCCCCACCGTTTGATCCGCCCACTCTTGGCTCACAACTCGGAAATACCGTATTAATTTGAAGCGTAACTTGGATTTTCGAATCGGACCAAAAAAGCTATCTTGCACAACTAGGCCCCATGTGGGACCTGTGTGCCAAATTTCAGAAAGATCCATGAAATATTTCCGGAGAATTCACGATAACAACGTTTCAATGGGAAGTTCAAGATGGCCACCTGTCTACCATATAGGTTTTTCGAATCGGACCCAAAACGGTATCTTGCACAACTAAACCCCAAGGGGAACCTGTGTACCAAATTTGAGAAAGATCCATGAAGTAGTTCCTGAGAAATCGTGATAACAATGTTTCATGGGGAAATCCAATATGGCTGCCTTGTGGCCATATTGGATTCTCGAATCATACCAGAAAAAGGTATCTTGCACAACTAGACCCAAAGAAGAACCTGTGTATCAAATTTGACAAAGATCCATGCAGTAGTTCCTGAGAAATCGCGATAACAAGGTTTCATGGAGAAATCCAAGATGGCCGCATTGTGGCCATATTGAATGTTCAGTTCGGACCGAAAAAGATATCTTGCGCAACTAGACCTAAGGGGAACCTGTGTGCCAAAATTGAGAAAGATCCAGGCAGTACTGCCTGAGAAATGACAACAAAGTTTCATGGGGAAATCCAAGATGGCTGCCTGGTGGCCATATTGGGTTTTCGAATCGGACCAGAAAAGGTATCTTGAACAACCAGATCCCAAGAGGAACCTGTGTACCAAATTCGAGAAAGATACATGCAGTAGTTCCTGAAAATTTTACCTAGAGGAATTCAACGGATCGGACTATTTTAGATAATATAGTAGTTTTAAAAGTGCATGTTATAATAATTTAATTTTTATTTTATTAATACTATTATTATTTAATTAATTTTATTTATTTTTTTATTTTTTTATTTTTTTTCTTATCTACTTTTTATTTTATTTTATTTTATTTTATTTTTATTTATTTTTTTTATTATTATTATTTTTTTTCTTAATAAATATATCTTATGATGCCCTTACAAGATTTTTAAAGATCCATTAATTTAATATTTTTAGACTGCAAAGTTATTAACCATGTATATATATATATTTATATTGTTATTCTCATCTGTTTTAGCCCTCGACCCTCATGAAAAGAGGCACATTGTCCTATTGAGGCTATCGAGTTAAAATAAAGTTGATTATTATTATTATAAATCGTGATAACAATGTTTCATGGGGAAATCCAATATGGCTGCCTTGTGGCCATATTGGATTCTCGAATCATACCAGAAAAAGGTATCTTGCACAACTAGACCCAAAGAAGAACCTGTGTATCAAATTTGACAAAGATCCATGCAGTAGTTCCTGAGAAATCGCGATAACAAGGTTTCATGGAGAAATCCAAGATGGCCGCATTGTGGCCATATTGAATGTTCAGTTCGGACCGAAAAAGATATCTTGCGCAACTAGACCCTAAGGGGAACCTGTGTGCCAAAATTGAGAAAGATCCAGGCAGTACTGCCTGAGAAATGACAACAAAGTTTCATGGGGAAATCCAAGATGGCTGCCTGGTGGCCATATTGGGTTTTCGAATCGGACCAGAAAAGGTATCTTGAACAACCAGATCCCAAGAGGAACCTGTGTACCAAATTCGAGAAAGATACATGCAGTAGTTCCTGAGAAAATTTTACCTAGAGGAATTCAATGGATCGGACTATTTTAGATAATATAGTAGTTTTAAAAGTGCATGTTATAATTTAAATTTTTTATTTACTAATACTATTATTATTTAATTAATTTTATTTATTTATTTCATTATTATTTTTAATTTTTATTATTATTATTATTATTTTTTTTTTCTTAATAAATAAATCTTATGATGCCCTTACAAGATTTTTAAAGATCCATTAATTTAATATTTTAAGACTGCAAAGTTATTAACCATGTATATATATATATTTATATTGTTATTCTCATCTGTTTTAGCCCTCGACCCTCATGAAAAGAGGCACATTGTCCTATTGAGGCTATCGAGTTAAAATAAAGTTGATTATTATTATTATAAATCGTGATAACAAGTTTTCATGGGGAAATCCAAGATGGCTGCCTGGTGGCCATATTGGATTTTTGAATCTGACCAGAAAAAGTATCTTGCACAACTGGACCCCAAGGGGAACCTGTGTATCAAATTTGACAAAGATTCATGCAGTAGTTCCTGAGAAATCGCGATAACAAGGTTTCATGGAGAAATCCAAGATGGCCGCCTTGTGGCCATACTGGATTTTCGATTTGGACCGAAAAAGATATTTTGCACAACTAGACCCTAAGGGGAACCTGTGTACCAAATTTGAGAAAGAACCGGGCAGTACTTCCTGAGAAATGACGATCCAAGATGGGAAATCCAAGATGGCTGCCTGGTGGCCATATTGGATTATCGAATCGGACCAGAAAAGGTATCTTGCACAACTCGACCCCAAGGGGAACCTGTGTACCAAGAAACCAACCAAGAAATCTAGTCTCCTGGGCAGACTCTATATACCAAAAACGTCATGCTAAGGTGCAGTCCAACAGGCCCAGTGATGGGCCGAAAACCCACACAAGAATCCCTTGCAGTAAGGGTGACCTCATTGTCAGCGATTTAACTAAATAAAAAAACCCCTAAAAAGTAACTCAACGTTTTAATATGGATTTCATGGCAACCAATTTGTCACTGAGCATGCCACGGGCTGGGCACAAGGACTCGTTACCGTTGTTAATTGGTTAATTAGGTTGATTACAGGGGAATCGGGTACCCTACCTCGACCCTCCTATAATCAACTAATTAACCAGTGCTTTCCAACTGTGCTTTAACTGTGCCAGCCAACTCTATGAGCCCATGGCAGGCCCTTCGATAATTTCTGACGGATTGTCCCAGCCAGAAAGTATACAGTATACAGTATTAGTAGCCTACGACGCTGCTTGATCAACATTCACCTTATTTTTTGTGACCCACATCGATGACATATCAGAAAAAATATCGAATTATGCATTTGTGGGCTAAAACTATTATAGATTACCGGATTATTTGTTCCGACTAAGAAAGAATATTCTTATGTTTATCACATGCTGATTGAGAGAAAATATAGATTCACGGAATTGGTTCACAGACAGTTGCAATCTCCAGATTTAAATTCACCTTCTTTAATGATCCTGTTGATTTCAAAGACTTCGGTCCAGACGCACCAGGATAGGTAATGAGTACCAACATAATCTTTTAAACGAAGCCACACAATTTCGCTCTTGGCTTTAACCTCGTTCGAAAAGAAACAGGCGAACAAGCGAGTCTCAACTCGTTGAGTCCTATTCGGCACAGCGTCTATAGGCCAATGAGAAATCGCTTGTGGTAGTATACGCTCGTTATCTTGAGATCGAATATACCAAGAACGAAAAGTAGAACCACCAGCAACACATTTATTTTTTCAACGACAATAAAAGAGAGATAAAAAGAAAGCAAAGAAAACACGACACAAAACAAAACCCAAGGCAGAGAAAGATAAAACAAGCGATAGAATAAAGCGGAAAAAACTATATCTGTATTGAATGCAGATTTTACTTTCCAGTAAGCATGAGGCATCCTTGCGCATTCACATTCATAAGCTGAACTGTGTTCGGCTCTCCATAGAAAATTTTTTCAGTGACACGGTCGTAGCTTAATGAGCTTTTCGATTGAAATGAAGTACGTTCATTTCTAGAAGTTGATTTTTTTTAAATTACAGTTTTTATTCATAAGGTTAATATAGGAAATAAATGAAAAAAAGAAAAGAAAAATACTCGTTATGAAAATATTACAGCCATATATATGCGTATCATTGAATTTCTATAACACTGAATGCATATAGTAGGGAAACTTCTTTTTTCTTGCTTGAGGCTCGTTAAATAAAACTTCCTCGGGTCAAATTCCCCCTTTTTTGCTGTATAATACTAAACACATATAGTTCTCGTTGCCTTTTTGTTGAAAGTGGGTTCATATGATTTGGGTGTGTGTGGTGGGGGTGGGGGTGTAATAGGACAAGCATAATCTTGAACCTCATGAGCACTTTACACTTTCCAATCGTTGAATCTAAAATGCTATTTTTTTGGTCATGCCTATCCACTTATCGAATCGCCAGTAATGCGCATAAATGTTTTTGTGGTGTCAGACAGCAGTCTTGTTCATTTTAATCCTAGTTTGAGGTGTCTTGACACTTTTGCTAGGAAGTTCAGCCTGTTTTGCAAAATTCGACAAATCTCCATGTTATAGCCCCACAAATGCATAGAAATGAACGTCCTCTACTCCTGTATATGATCCCTTTTGAGATTATACGTACCAGAAGCGAGCGGTACTGTTCTCAGTCATCGTTTAGTTTGCCCTGTTCCAGTAAGGCCAGAATTCAAATGCAATAGACCCTTTTCATAACCCCTGCTGTTTTGCACGGGAACTGGCTAGTGACGTCAGGTGAGGTCGGCTTCAGCTAGTGGCACATGTTAACTCAATTCAAACTGCACACATATAAGAATATAATGGAGAAAACCTCTGCCAATATCTACCCGGTTTTCATTCTGTTTAGTTGCTATTAAACCTGTAGAGATACCCGTTTCCGAAATATATAGTTTGAAATGTTTACCTAAACAATGGTGTCAATTCACCGGGAATTTTCCGCGATATACCCACGCTCAACCTTCATCATCTTCCGTAAAAGAGCTTCCATAAAACAAAAATTCAAATATATATTTTTCATCTCGAGTATTATTGGATTATGAAAAATAAATATCATTTCTGTATCTTCAGCAGTGTTCCTATAATGTTTACAGGAATACGTGTAACACGATTTTCGGGAAATTCCGGGAGCCGAGGGACGCGATAGGCCTACGGCCGTATAGATACCAACACGTTTAAAGCTGGTGATACACGGCGCACATATTATCAGACTTAATCGAGCAAAACACCAGCAAATATGGTGAGTATTCATGTTTTTTACCCCTCAGCCCATAGGGCTGTAGGGTCTTGTCGTTGCCATGTACGTACGTCCGTCCGTCAACATTTTCTTGTCCGCTGAATATCTGCAGATCTATGAAGGCGGGCCTGACCAAACTTTGGTGAGAGCTTCCTGAATGTTGACTGAAGAAATGATTAGATTTTCAGATGGCTATGATGATTTCGTGATTTTTAATTATTTTTTTTATTATTTATTGATGGCTCAGCTTTTGCAATGTTATCTATGCCCATCAACATGTTCTTGTCCGCTGAATATCTGCAGATCTATCAAGTCAGGCCTGACCAAACTTTGGTGAGAGCTTCCTGAATGTTGACTGATGAAGTGATTAGATTTTCAGATGGCTATGATGATTTCATGAATTTTAATTATTTCTTTTATTTTGTTTATTGATGGCTTGGCTTTTGCACTGTTATCTATGCCCATTGGGAACCCTTGGTTGCATGTTTCATTTTGACTTTTGAAGGTTCCCTGATACAAGAAAGCCTGGGCCATTCAAGATTACCATTGGATGGAACTCCCCAATTCCCATATATTCTGAGAGCTTACATGATGCTACACTTGTTCAACCTATGCACTACCCTTGGGGGATTTCTCCACCCCTGGG
The DNA here is from genome assembly GCA_036873755.1 of Hanleya hanleyi. Lineage (NCBI taxonomy): Eukaryota > Metazoa > Mollusca > Polyplacophora > Lepidopleurida > Hanleyidae > Hanleya > Hanleya hanleyi. The sequence goes on from JAVTVY010036983.1 coordinate 7,576, forward strand.
GCACTAAATGTTAAAGTTTTGGACTTCTTCCTATTCACAGCTTCTCAGCCTGCAGTGTACATTGCTTTTTCACACACATGCTGAATCACCTAATTTTTTTTCCTTTTATAGTAATAACTAACAGGTTTGGGGACATTTTTTTATTTCCCAAGTACAAAAGAAAATAACCGGCGAGGGGTCCCAGCAGTATCGAACCCCTGTTAGGTTTGAATTTCATGTCGCCTTAAATGAAGGACAACATTTTTCTTCAATTTTGCTGCATCGATTTATCAGAAAGCTTTTGCACAAACCATATTTTATTTCAGAAGTATAATATGAAATAACTGGCAGGGGAATCCCTGCAGTATCGAACCCCTGTTAGTGTGAATTTCGCGTCGCCTTAAATGAAGGACAACATTTTTCTTCAATTTTGCTATTAAACCATTCTACTCCACATCATATGATTTATCTTAAAGCTTTTGCACAAAACATATTTATTTCAGAAGTGTAGTTTGAATTTCGCGTCACCTTAAATGAAGGACAACATTTTCCTTCAATTTTGCTGTTAAATCATTCTATTTTACATCATATGATTTATCCTAAAACTTTTGCATGAACCATATTTGTGTCCACACATTTAACTGGTACAACATAATGCTTCAATTTTTGTCACCAAACATGTTACTGTACCTTGGAAATTATTTAAAACGAGTGATTAGGAGAGTGTCAATCAGTGTGTTTCTATGCCATTAAACTTATCACATTTGTGCAATGCATAAATTGCCACTGATAAAGCTACACTTTCTTGCATGCTGTAATCCCAGCACACCACTCACGTGAAAACGAAGTCTATTATATCTATCACTTTCATTTTTTGTTTCATTTGAGTTTTGGGTGCCCATACGTTTTTTGGAATGCAGCCCTGATCCTACTTGACTAAAAAAAAAACAGGCTGAGGGGTCCACGCACCTTTTAGGTGCTTGCCTGCAATTCATGTTTTCTCTAAAATAAACTATTAGTTACACTTGAAGATGTTAAGGTAGGGTTTCTAACAAAATTAATGGATATTTTAGAAAATATAGGCTGCCGAAAATTGTTGATATATGCGAGAGACTGGGAAATGCATTGAATGGTATATTTATCATAACAATTGCCACAAGACGATGAAGAGTGAAAGTGCCGAGATTTGAGTCTCGCATACATCAAAATTTTTTCGGTAGCCTATATTTTTCTAAGATATCTATTAATTTTACTTAGAAATCCTACCATAACATCTTCAGGTGTTACATGGTCTATATTAGAAAAAAGCATGAATACTCATCATATTTTCTGATGTTTTGCTAGATTATATTCTGATATGTGTGCAGTTTGCATTGAGTTTATGTGTCAAAGACTGAAGCCGACCTCACTTGACGTCACTGACCAGTTTCCGCGCAAAATTGCAGGGGTTATGAAAGGGTCTTTATCGCAACAACTCACCATCTTTGGAGTATAACAATCATTTTACCACCATTGGTTGAATATTTACTCTTAACTGTAGATGATTCTTCTCGCTTTCTCTTATGCTCTTATGTTAATAGGCCTCGTTCTGAATTCAAGGTCTTCTGTAATGGCGGCATTCTTATGCTCATTTTGTTATTTCTGAGTTTGACTGACTTCGTTTCTCATATACCTGAACTTTCTGGTGTATCACACATCAATAATAACCATTCAAATTAAACATAACTTTATAGTATAGCATTCGTCACTGAAACCACTATGGTCAACAGACCAGCAAACATCACAGGTGTTGTTCAGATTTTCAATATCATACAAGCGGCCATCAGCTAAAACATGTTTAATAGTATACAAGCATATATATCAGGTCCGACATACATCAGTTACCTCTCCAGTAGTAATCCTGAACACTATGAACGTACTTTGCTATCGGTTTGCTAAACGCCAAATTTAATAAACTTCGAGTGAATTTGCTTGGTTGCATAACGTTTTCTGGTGTTGACTGAAAACGTTCCAAATGATTTGACAAATGCTAGTAGGAGCGATATGCACACGCTAAATACACGTCCGTCTGGGATGTTACTCTCCTGGAATGGTTGACAATCTGAATTGTAAGATTCTCTCTCGTTGAAGAATCGGAGTGAAAGCAAGCTCCTTTTCACTTAAATAGATAATTGGCGTAAGTTTCATTCGGATGTTTTATTCCCGCCTGAAAATGATTTGACGCACTCTGACACATTTTATGGGGACATTGTGCGAAATAATTTCGAGTGTGGTACTTCACCTAAATCTAAAAGCAATTTTGAATGTGATGACTGTGAAGTGTCGCCCGTACCGATACATAACTGTAATGTATATTTTATTTATTTTCCTAACTGAGTACTGGAATGAGCGGGGTCGAGGTCATTCGAACTACCCGCCCCGATGACGGCCCTGTTTAATATTGGCTAAATTTAAACCCGGGTCTGCCACTTTACTCGAGAAGATGCGTTCCAGGTTCGTTTTTGCTGTTTATTTCGAAAAAGGTTGATCTGAGTGTAGTAGCAGGCAACTGTAAAAAAAATAAGACAGATTTGTCGACGATCGAACTTTGAAACTACTGCTCAGGCCCGGCAAACATTAATAAGGTAATGGGGACATTGATAAACGAACACAAGTGATAATGTTATCTCAGTTAGTTGTCTAAATTTAGCTACACGGCGTGGTTCGTCGTGGCGATATACTCTACTTAAGGTTCGATGATGTCTTTCCCAGTTCCTACACAATGATCTTTCATAGTGATGCATATTCACTCTAACGCTGTAGATGGCTTCTATGGCTTCACTTCATCGCAGTTCACTCTCGTCTATTTGACGACCTTAATCTAGCCGAGAAACTTATCCATTGGAAAATTCAATTAAGACTACGCCGCTAAGCCTGGACTTGGAACAGTAATTGTGGTACCAAACGATTTCTTACTATCGGGTTAGTGTATTTATAGAAAGGTTACCAGGAGAAACCATGGCGAAGATCGACCAGTGCCAGTTTTCTTCTGATAAATATCCATGTTATCGTTCAATACGAAACTGTTTAACTCTCAAGGTTATTGCCTACTCACTGAGCTGGCGGAACAAAAGACTCGGTAAATAGTCTACTGGATGGCTCTGTACGCTCATGCCATTCTCTCGGATGGTGAAGGGGTCAGACAAACGGAGACAAAGTACACAATGTGTTTCGAAAGATAGAAACATCTTTACTACAGTACTGATCGATAGTCTACCACGATCCTTATTTTCAAACGGATAAAAAAAGTGACCGAAGCTGCTAATGCTCGTTAAATCAGATTTATACCACGGATATGGCACGAATGTTTCCTCGTTAGCGAACCATTGTCCGTTGCGACGATCTCCCGATCAGATCTGCTGGATACAGACATGATATCGGGCATTCAGTAGCTAAGTTCTGTTAGATTCAAAATTTAATATCATATGTCAGTACGGCACAATACATTATCAACAACATCCTAGCAATATTGAAGTACAAATATAAGTAAAAGCATTTGACAAGCACGAACGTCATCTTGGTTCCGAGGGAAAGCAATTGACGAGAGTAAAATTCAGATTCGGCATCTCTCAAAAACATATGTGAAACCCCCAGTACATTTAGGACTAAGTATACGAATGTATGATGTTAAAGCCTGCCTGTTTCCGTCACCATTTAAAGTTTAATGGTGCTGTCTTTTCCACTGTTTTTCATTATCAAAAGAGACAAACACGGTTACCCAAATATTTTGTTGGCAATAGCATTCTAGTTGCAATAAACGCCTTCTTGTTTACTTGGAATGGAATGATGGGAAATATTCATCAATGCAAACTGTGAGATTGTCCTTCAAAAAACATGTATGAGACGGTTCGTGCAGCTGGGAATACTTGCAACGGCGGCGTGGCTTTGAGTATTCGCGACCAGATCTCTAAAATAATCCTGTCAGAATTTTACTTTGCTTGCCTGATCTCAAACCTGTGCAGATATATACAGTCAATACTTGGACCTTATCAACATGATCAATGCAAAACTTGAACTGCTGGTGATGGGTTCCCCTTTCCCATCAAATATGATAAATGATCATATACCGGTGTACCGGCGCAATCAGACAAATCTCTTGAGATTTCGCTTGACTGGGTTCGCGGAGATGTTTCGTTATATGTCGCTAATCCCAGTACCAGTGAAACAGGTAAAACAGCTAAAATATTACTTAAACGTGCCGATACCTCATTTCATTGAAGTGGCAATGTCATTGAATTTAATACTGCTGTCTTTCTCGCAGATCAAACTAGCTGCAGCAGCAATGCTAATGAACATGGTTAAGGCCAAACGCAAGAAGAATTCACCTGCATGCATCCAAACTGATCTACGTGCATTTTCTTTCTATATAATGGTGGCTTTTTTGGTCAGAGTGGAAATGGAAAGAATCATTATTCCCAGAAAACTGCACACGCATATCAGCTTATAATGCTATGAAACTGAATGGAGAAACATCGATGACACGACATTTCGGCGGGCAACATTTTGGCCCGCGACATTTCAACAGGCGACATTTCGGCCCGCGAAATTTCGACAGTATGTACGAAATTTCGGTCTGCGACATTTCGGCAATGAAATTTGACATGTATGCAACCTTTGTTCTATATGTGTACATTATTTTATAGAATTCGACCTGATGGCCCGAAAAAATTCTCATTTTTGAGATATGATGAATAAAATTTGACTGCCGAAATGTGAGGGTCGAAATATCGTATCCCCACTTATTGTTGAAATATCGCTGACCGAAAGGTCGCCTGCCTGTCACCTTAGTTATACCCTACTGTAACAATCAGGTACGAATTAAGGGTTTGTGCTCTACTAATGGGACATTTTCAAGAATTTGACAGCTCTAATAATCGGTTTTGTTTGGTTTGCCCTTAAATACGAAACGTTGGGGCGCAAATTGAATAGCTGCCAGACAATGTCTCGCCCGGATTCTGTCCATATAGATGCTGAAGAAGCATCGACCATCGTGTGGTCCCATTGCATGTCACAAAGACTTTTTGGAGCGTGGATGTTCAAATAACAGCGGTTGTACACAAATTAATGATCTATATACGGTAGGCCTACACTCGAAGTGGGTCCTGGGCTGTGGCAACAGGATCTATTCGGCTCCACGTGACAGGTACGAACGAATTTATATCTCTAATACCCATCTCGACACGGGAGCTTCTCCCTGATTCTCCAAATACTCAATCTCACACAATGAATGCTACTAGGCATGGGATGTTTTGGGTCGGTGAAATGTATTTCATGCAAATCCATTGTCTGTTGTCAGTCATTTACGGTAAGTAGCGTCAATGGATTCGTAACACTCCGTATTTCTGTTGTTAGCGTCATATACGATGTAAACACAAAGGTAGGAGAAAAGCCCATAGAACGGAAGAGTGTCGAGCTAAAGCGAGAGTATGTACAACTTCGTGAAAAAACTGTTTGCGACCATGGACCACATTTACAGTGTGCAGATACAGACGGTTGGATTGTATTTGTCACGTGAAAAATAGGATTATATTCACTCCATGACAGACACTTAAGTAGTATAGTGAGTTGACTTCGAGCTTCATTCGCCTCACTGCGCATGCGCGAGATCCCCCCAAAACGTGGAGGTTTCGTGGAGGTCTGCGCAGGAGTTCTGCGCAAGTATGACGTCACTCCCGGTTTGCGTGAATCGGGTGTGACCTTGGGGATGTATTCCTCCGCGGTGATGCGGTCTGGCGGTGATGCGGTCTGTCTCCGCGGACAGAAAGTAGTCAAAAATACGTGGGTTTTCGTGAGAATGTTCGGCAATCTTCAGGGGCGAGAGGGGCCCCTAGTGCACATATTGGGTCGAGTGAGGTGTCATAGTGAAGCGCTCCTCCAGAACCATCCAGTCATGGGTGGGTGCGTGTAAAATTAGGATTTGTCCCGAAAATGTAAAAAGCGGAACACGGACTTTACCCCTAAAATAGGAGAAAACGCCTATCAACCCTATCCCAAAGGGCTAATATCAGTCCCGCGGGCTTATACCATATCTGTCCTGCATTTTACCAAATCTGTGCTGTATTGTACCATATCTGTCCTGAATCATACCATATCTGTGCTGTATTATATCATATCTCTCCTGTGTTAAACAATATCTGTCCTGTATTATACCGAATTTGTCCTGTATTTTACCATATTTGTCCTCTATTATACCTTATATGTCATGTCTTATACCAAATCTGTCCTGTATTATACAGTATATGTCCTGTATTATACCAAATCTGTGCTGTATTCCAAATCTGTGCTGTATTATACAGTATCTGTCCTGTATTATACCAAATCTGTGCTGTATTATACCATATCTGTCCTGTATTGTACCATATATGTCCTGTATTATACAATATATGTTCTATATCATACAGTATCTGTCCTGTATTATACCAAATCTGTGCTGTATTATACCATATCTGTCCTATATTGTACCATATATGTCCTGTATTATACAATATATGTTCTGTATTATACAATATTTGCCCTTTATTATACCATATCTGTGCTGTATTATACCATATCTGTCCTGAATTATACCATATCTGTACTGTATTATGCCATATCTGTCCTGTATTATACCAAATCTGTCCTGAATTGTACCATATTTGTCCTGTATTATACAATATATGTTCTGTAGTATACCAAATATGTGCTGTATTATACAGTATCTGTCCTGTATTATACCAAATCTGTGCTGTATTATACCATATCTGTCCTGTATTGTACCATATATGTCCTGTATTATACAATATATGTTCTGTATTATACAATATTTTCCCTTTATTATACCATATCTGTGCTGTATTATACCATATCTGTCCTGAATTATACCATATCTGTGCTGTATTATGCAATATCTGTCCTGTATTATACCAAATCTCTCCTGAATTGTACCATATTTGTCCTGTATTATACAATATATGTTGTGTAGTATACCAAATATGTGCTGTATTGTACAGTATCTGTCTTGTATTATACCAAAGTTGTGCTGTATTATACCATATCTGTCCTGTATTGTACCATATATGTCCTGTATTATACAATATATGTTCTGTATTATACAATCGGATAGCGGTTGTCGTGAATAACAACGATAATAATAACAGTTCAGCAATGTTCATACTAGTGGGGGCTGTTAGGGATATTTTGGTTCACATTCTTCCAAAAGCACCAAATTTGCCCCATATGTCGGCGGCCCATACCATACTATTTCGATTTTTGACGGGCGCCAAGACGGGCGCCCCCTAGGGCCGCCATATTCGGCGAAATTCAATATGGTCGCCATCCTGGTTATAGTTGAATAACTAAAAGGGCTAGAAATGTGAATAATAGCACTTTTAGTGGTTTTTGGGGTCGGAGAATCTGATTGTGATCTTATTTCAACGATTTTAGGTCAAGGTAACCTTTAAGGTCACCCTAAAGGGCATTTTGGGGACAAATTCGCCATTATCAGTGGTTTTGGGGCAAGATATATAAACTGCCTCTTTCTATTGGTTTCCAGGTTTGAGTAACCCGAATCTGGCCTTATTTTGGCGATTCGGGGCAATATTTCATTTCAGAGTCGCGATAGAGGTCATCCGAACCAGAGGTCAATTGTAGGTATAACACCAAAAGAACCACAAATAATACCATAGAGGTTTGTGGCATTCTCCGATTCTGATCCTATTTTGAAGATTTGAGGTCAACCCATTTTGGGGTCAAAGGTCAAAGATCAACAGTTACCACTAAGAACAATCGAACGAAGAGTATCCAGGAACAAATTATATTACAATACTCCGGAGATGACATCTGCTGACAAAATGCTATAACTATGCCGCTACGCCGCTATGTGTATTTAAATGTTCGAAATACAATACAAAGACCGCCTTAGCAACAATATACCAATGATTATTGGTATCTATACCTTCTGGCTTGCGCTATCAAGGAACTGTGAAGTCGGGTCGCACCCAGTAAGGCTGCGGAAGAGGGGTAGTGCCAAGGATTTGACGGATCGAGATCAGAACAAACGGTATGGACTGAATGTCACAATATTTCTTTCCAGTACCGAAGTCCACCAAGAGTTCCGATAGACCGAGGGTCTTCAAAGACCGGACATCGCTGTCCATCGTGCGAACATAGGCTGTTGTATGACCCTTCTCCATGGCATGTGCTAGATGCAGGAGGACCCTAGTGTCCGCCTCGGAATGGTTGCACGGTTGAAGTATTGTGAGGTCATACCGCCTGTTGAAGAACACGGACTCAAAACGGGTACACAGAAGGAGCTTTCCGCTCATGTCAGTCTTGGACATCTGTGTGCTGATGAATGAGAACGGCTCCTTTTTGTTAACATCTTTTAAGAAGCCGCTGATCCATTCATACTTCGGGATTTTAGGGGTTCAGGAAAAAGTATTGTGGCATTCCAGTCCAAACCATCTGTTCCGATCTTGGTCCGTCAAATTCCGTGGCACTACCTCTCTTTCATAGCTTAACGGGATGCTTCACAGTTTCTTGGATGTGGCAAAAAACCGCCTGTGCGTATATCGGACCCCACCGAGCACTAGTTGCTCTCACGCATGATCCTGACACTCTCGAGTCCTTGCATATGGAGCTTATAGAACGCTTCATCGTACTCATGTACAGCAAGGGATGTGATGCAGCCTGTGTCAATGAGGCCAAGCATCACCTCTTCACTACTGCAGCCAGATCGCTGGAAAACATCCCACCTCCCAAGCCGCGCTTTTGCAGCATGTGAAGCGAGCGCTGCTGCAAGCGAGTTTCTACTGGAGTCGCTTCACTCCAGCAGGGAATCCCTGACTTCAGTGAGTGGAGCTGGCACAAAGATTGCACCAGTACATGGCAGCCGCTATGGACCACTCTCAGCGACACTTCTATGGCATATGCCATTCTCATGCACTGAGGCTGACTCAAGGCATGCACGGGAAGGTGCAAATGCAACTGTGCCGATGTCCGATACATGACCCTCTGCAAATGCGAAGGCG